>JBAMJV010006243.1:0-112283 GCA_037951105.1 Echinarachnius parma | reverse complement strand
CGCGTTTTTTAGGAGTCGGCCGACGTTCGCAGGGCACCGAAATCGGGCCAAAACCTGCTCCCAAATTCAGCGATTTTCGCTCGACTTCTTTTGTTTACTGACGGGCGCCTGATTTCTAATCACTGATGTCCATAGGGTTCTCCCGAGCCCCGTCCAATATGTATGTGACGGGGTAGATTTCAAGCGGAAAAATACGCTCGACTCCCTGACGGATTTAAAATTCGGCGACTCTTTGGCGATCTATAAATTCGGCCGGGGTCCGTTACATTTGTGACGCAGGCTTAAGGGTCTCATTTTCTACAAAATGTTATCATGGTTTGAGGGTTTTGTTATCATGAACATATATATATATATACTGACTTTACTATGAATACGCCTTTCATACACTTGCTTGATCGTTATTTGCAATAAGGACTTTCTATTGAAAACCTTCAGGTGTTTCCCCCGCTGCCCCTTGCCGAAGCCTACTTCAATGCAACCCATGTATTTGATGAGGAAAATGGAGGACTGGACTCGATAATCAGGGGGATGACACAACAACTGGTTGCTAAGGTCGATGGTTACATCACTATCTTCCTCACACGACATCTCTTTGCAACTCCAGCTTATAGGTACGTGGAAAAAGCTGATAACGATGATGCAGGATGATGATGACTATAGTGATGGTGATGGTGATGAATGATGGGTGATGGGTGATTGGTGATGGGTGATGGTGATGGTGATGGTGGTGGTGGTGGTGGTGATGATGATGATGGTGGTGGTGATGATGATTCATGATGATGATAGACATCGTAATAAATGTTCAAGCATCATTCATTTGCTGACACTTAATTATGTTAAGACAGTCTTATGCTCATTCAGCATCATCACAATCTTCCGAATTGTATTAGTTCTAACAAAAAATGCTTTAAAGTATTCTTGACCTTTTACTTTGAATTTGTCTGAAGGGAATGAATTCTAAAAGGAAATGACGATAGAAGATATATTATGTTACTACTCATAAACAGGGTGGCCCAGAGAAAAAAACGGCGGTGAAATTTCTGCTTCCCGTCGTCATCAGTCATAGCAACGCCCTGTTTTAGATAGCGAAAATTCAGCATCCATGCACGCACGCATTTGTTCTGATATTACCTATAGGACAATTTTCAGTCCATAACGATATCACCTTTGGTGTGTTTTTTTTACCCAATGTTCTGTGCCAAGGAAAACAAATTTCAAAAATGTAGGTATATTCATTTCACCTGAATGTAATCTGATTTTTGTTAAAATTTGCTACAATATACCAATTTAACAGTGAAGGCTTGGATCTAGGTGCCCTCAATGTGCAGCGAGGTAGAGACCACGGACTGCCCTCCTACAATGCGTGGCGTCAGTGGTGTGGGCTCAGAAGGGCGAGAAGCTTCAACGACCTCGCAAACGAGTTCGAGGCCGGTTCGCTGGTCAAGTTCCAGAGAACATACAGGTAACATTAAGTGGCCCCGACACCAGAAGGGCCGACTTTCGTTTTACATTTAGACTCGTTTCACGCAGAATCTAAATGTGACAAAGATGTTTTTTTCTTTCATAAAAATTGTTTTAAAAGCAATGCCTGAACGCTGTCCACGTTACTCAAAAGGCGTGTGACCTCATTGCAGGTGGAAGCTAGCATTTGTTTGTATAGATGAATGCAACTCCGCCTGCAATTTGTTAAATTGGCTTTTTTAAACTGGTGGAAGCATGCCATTTTCTGTTATTTTTAGTAAATTTGTATACAAATTCGGGCTTGAATATTAACCGAAGGGATATCCAAATGTTATAATAAACACATTTATTTGGTTTGCAGTGCCAAACAATTATAGAGTATATTCTTTTATTAGAATCTAAATGTATACTTGCGATAAAAATCATCATCACGTCTACTTAATAACATTGTATTGATAGACCAACCCGTTATTTTGAAATGTATTTAAATTAAAGAGGCACTAGTATAAAACCCTAATGAATTCCAAACAGCTCGTATCACAACAAATTAGGGATCTTCGTCTTAATCGACCAAACTCTGACTATCTCTTGTGATTCTTCCCCCGATTCTTCCCTGGGGGGTGTTTCACAAAGATCATAAGTTGAACTTAACTCTAAGTTGGACTTGAAATGTATGGAAAGCCATTTGTAGCCTTGGAATAAAATATATTCAAAAGCAAAAATGCAAGTATTTTATACTTTTCATAAATGTAACATCAATAACATGAAATCCCCTTGATAATAGAAAATATCAATGATTTGGATCAACATTTTATGCCTTTTAAAAGAAATATTATAGAATTGTTTCCAAGAAACGAATGGCTTTCCATACTTTTCAAGTCCAACTTAGAGTAAAGTTCAACTTAGGATCTTTGTGAAACACCCCTCCCCCCCCCCCCCCCCCCCCCTCTGCCGTGTTGTCTTCCCATAACGGAAGAAACCAGCTGTGATTTGTTCTTCAGAATGTTCCCTATGTTTTTAAGATATTTATGATTTAATTTGCACACATAATGCCGAGCATACAACATTTTCTAATTTTGCCATCACTCGGTTGATAGGTAGGAACACGGAAATTCACATTTTCTCAAATCTTTAATTTTTGCACATGCTTGCAACAAAGTAACTACATCCCTTTTATACTCGAAAGGCATTTCTGATTGCTTTTATTAACTCATGAACCATCTATAGTAGATTTTACAAAAAAATAAGAGGTCCAATGACAATAGATAATCAATTGCATTTTATATCAATTTTCGGAGGAAATTATGTGACATTTGACCTTTAGTCCCGACTATGACCTTTGACCTTTAGTGAAATGTGCATGTTCAGTCCTAGTTTTATTCAACCATATTTGTTGTTTACCTAATTTGTCCTTGAAATTATGACACTTTCGAAATGTAATATTTTGCACTTGTATCATGTAGTAACGTGGACGACATCGACCTGTTCGTGGCTATTATCTCGGAGCGTGCAATGCGGGGGTCGCTGGTTGGGCCCACTGTAGCCTGCCTCCTAGGACGCCAGTTCAACCGGCTCAAGTTCGGGGATCGTTTCTGGTACGAGACGGCTAGCGGCGAGCAAGCATTTACAGAAAGTAAGCAAATTCCCGAGTCAATGTTACGTCATCGCAAAATCTCCCCGAGTATTGTTTTTATCAGTGCCCCCCTCCCCCCCCCAAAAAAAAATAATTATAATTTGAAGAAACACAACAATAGGAAACTTAAAGGGATAGTCGAGTTTTGGTAGAGAGGGCGCTAGACTATTTTTTTTGTGAGGTAATGAAAAACTGACTGTAAAATTTGGAAGAGCATAATATTTAAATGATAAAATCATCTTTGTTTGATCAAAATCGGTTCAGAGACGGCTGAAATATCCATAAATATAACAATTTGTAATAAACCTGGGGCCCCAGGTTTATTAGAGAATTTTGAACCAGCCGTTAAAAATTCAAAAAAATGCTTCCTCTCAAAAAGTTACAAAATAGATATTTAAATAGTTGTTGGTTATTTCTCTATCCCAAGCCATCTAATCACTATTTCAACAAAGCATCACATGCACAATATTTTATTCAAAATGGTTGAAACCGATGAGTGTTTAGAGAGCGCCCTCTTAACGTTTTAACGGCTCTTTTTGAATGATAACATGATTTGAAAAGAAAGAAAAAATGATAACATGATTTGAAGAAAAGAAAAAAAAGATCTTTACTACGTCATATGTAATTTTGTGTTCCTTTCTAGTTATAACTATTAGTTTGTAATGTAATGATGCAGGTTTTGGTTACTAAAATTCAGTTTCACCAAAACCGTACTCTCCTTACCAGAACTCAACTATCCCTTTAAGGGGACAACAAGAAAACAATCTCTAAGGTGTGCCCTACCCCCATAATTTGCCGTGCCGTGCTTAATAAGCAATGTTCCTCCTTTTAATAAAAGGAGGAACATTGCTTATTAAGCTACGCCTATTATTATTCTTCCTTCTCAATCATTTATGATTACTCCTTGCAATTATTTATATATTGGAAGAAACCGAAGCTGTATGTATTAGTTCACTTCTCGCTTATATATATTATTAATTATATTTAAAAAAATAATCAATTAATTAAATAAATAATTCAACAAATCAGTCGGACCACACTTCGCCACTGGCTTTTATATGATTATAATGGGTTTTACTATAGCTGTACATAATTTACATTGTGGCGGTTCTTTTGGCACTTGTCTATTTGTATGTGAAATGTTCTGTTTAATGCTATTGTCGACTAATCATCCAGGTAGAGTTTGGAGAAAGGTTTTGTTTTTATGTTAAATAGATTTAGTGATATTGTCAAAGTCTACAAAACTTAGAACTCTCTTTTTTTAGTTTTCTCATACCTTGTTTTATCTGTATTTACCAATAGAGGTATGGTACATGTTTCGGTTACCCGAATGTCCTTTTCGCTAATTTGGATTTGTAATTATCCACTGGATAATTAGAACTGTACAAATTTTGTGTAATGAATAGGCAAATATCCTTTTGCTTTTCCGCTCATTACTCTGTCAGAACATGTTGACAAAGTTACTAGATCCCTTTAAAGGGGACCACCAGGCAAAGAACAACACCATATTATATGTTTTGGTACCGTTTTGTGATATCAAATAGATACCCAACATATTGCAAAGGGTTATGTAATTCATAGCAATTCAAAGCAATTAATTTCCACCACTTGCGGAACCACTACTATTTCCTGGTTCCATACGGGCCAAACATTTACGAGTGCGCCAATGCTATTCACGCGTACGTTTGTAGACAATAGAATCCCGGACGATTCGTTCGCTCAGCACACAGTAGTCTTCGCAATACAGACCGCATGCTTTATAATGGTGATGCGTTTTCCAATTATATATTTTTTTCTGGAAACATATTTGTATGAACTTGTTGATGGAATGGACTACTAAAGATGATACCTTTCTTTAATAGGAATATTATTTTTGGGTGGTGGTACCCTTTAACTATTTTGTCATCTATCATGTGACAGGTCAGTTGCAGGAGATCCGGAAAGTGACGATGGCTCGTGTGATCTGTGACCACACGAACGATGTGCGCACCATTCAACCACTGGTCTTCCGGTCACCACAACAACCTCCCAGCCCACCAGGGTATGACTTTCACTTCTTATCTTAAAGGGATGCCTGTAAAGTGTTGTCTAACTCCACGAAAATACTTGGAGCTTCCTCGTTTCTCTTCTGCCGTGTTGTTTAGCTTATGGTGAGAGAAGAATAAAATAGGGTTAGATTTTGTCAAATGTCCCTTTATAGTATGAAGATACTTATCATTGAAAATCATTATTTCAAAAGCGTTAACTAACGCTTTTGATAAAAAGTACAATTGCCTTAGCTGAACACGTCTGGCCAGCGCGCGTGGGAAACTTTCCCGACACTACTGTTGAGCCGAGCGCACGCAAATTCCATGAATTCCGTACCGGCTGTATACGTGGGTGCGGATATCGTCAAGATCAAACGGATGATTATTACTGCAACAAATGCAGGGGCCGCGGAAAGGTTTTGAAAGTGGGGGCTGACCACATTTGAGCTGTTATGTATTTTCTTTGTTTTAAGCCAAAAAAGGGGGGGGGGGGGCTTAATCGTAAGAGCCCTCATTGATCGAAACTTACCATCAATCGAGTTTTTAAGATAAATCATTGAAAATTGATTTGTATTTAAAGCTCGACAAATTAATCTGGCATTAATAAGAAGGGGCAAAATCCGAATTACTTGCACATGATAGACATTAGATACTGAAATGGGTGCGATTCAAAATCGATTCAAAACAAGTTTCGTAGTACAGGTTTTTATTTTACGTTTACCATAAAGCATTTGAATATAATCCGTGTGCATATATATATTCACACAATCGACTACAACGAGTTAACAATGACAAACATGAACTACAAATTGAAAATGCCATTACGTTTCACTAAGTTAGCCGTGATCTCCACCACGGTGGAAATCAACTCAACCATTTTAATAGCTTTCGTCAACATTCCATGCCCTGTTAACTGCCCCCCGAGACCTAGTGGTATTATAGAGATAACCTCCTCTGGTTACACGCAGTAAACCGATAAGAACGGTGTAAACGGTGATAAAAATTCTACTAGAGGCACGAATCTCTCAACCTCTCCTCAGGCCTGAGAAGCGGTTATTTTCTAACTTGGGTGAAACGTAATGAACTTATTTTTTTGTTTCTTTAGAGCCGAGACATCTTTTTACGAGTACAGTCGTCGTCAGGTTTTCCCCGACATCGACGGCGTTCTCCCCGGGTTCTCCAATGTGCGAGTCCCGTGCACCGACCAGGCTATTATTCCCAGGATGAGTCTAGAGCCGTGGAGGGAACCTCAGTCAGGTAAGGTTCTTTAAACCGCTAATGGCCTATAGTCTACTCCCACTATACCGTTTCTCCTTCCGTTTCCTATTCGACCAAAATGCAGCGAAACGGTCAGTATCGATATAGCAAATTTTTAAGTTTCCATTATATTTCGGTTCACGCGAAACTGAACCGAATTAGAAGTATCCTAATAGTCCATTCCGAACTTGGTCCGCATCATTTCGTTTCCTGCCAGAATATGATCTGTATAGTACCTTCTTGATGTCAAACGATTCTAAATTATGGAGCGTCCCAAATTATATACTTGCGCTAAATAATTTCTGTTTCGTGTAGGAAAACGAGGGGCGACAACTGATGCAACTATCAATGTTCTTCCATAATATTACTATAATACATGTTACGGTTGCCCTACTATTATAAATTGATTGAATTTGGAATTGAGGAGTATCTACTTATTAGTACAATCTAAATGCATATACTTACGCTAAATATTTTTGTTTCGCGTAGGAAAACGAGAGGCAGCAATTGATGCGACTAGCGATGTCCAACCAATTAAGAAGGAGAAGGCGCCGTGGTGGTATCGACTGCCAGACTCAAGCAACAAGAAGGCCCATGAACTGCAAAGAAAGCGGCGCAGTCTTGAGAAGAGACTATTGCCAAAGGAGTAATCCGAAGGATCTGGCCATGGGGATAGCAGCTTTATAAAACCCTCAAAAAAGTGTCACAACTCGGGTTCGAGCGTTCTTATCTCTCTTCTCAAGTGATAAAATGTTCTAAAATACATCATTATCAACTGTGAATTCTCCTTTTGTTTGGAAGTATAGAATAGATTACAATCATTACAAATGGGGCATCAATGCGAAGTGGAATAAACAGGCTTGTCAATGAATGATACCAAACTCATAGGATAATGTTTATCTAGTAACATGAGGAATGAACGCTCAAACTTGAATTGCAAAACTTTTTTTTTTGAGGGGCTTATAATTATCTTCATTCATTATGACCCAGTGATGACCGACAGATAATGACAAGTACTACTTAAAGACAACGACCAAGCGGACAATAGTATTACCACAATAATAACCGTTCTACATTATATTGGTCAATACCTGGCCTGGAACAAAAACCATAACCATGTACGTCCACTTGAATAGCCCATGTTGCAGAAAATCGTCTATAGTGCTAATTTTAAACGTGTGTCACTGATTAACAATTCATTGCAGAAGTCGAAAACAAATGTTGATATCATATTGAATCATTATGTTCTTATATCTCAAAAGAGCGAATTATTTTTGAGTAATAATCTTTCATAGTTTTATACTATTGAAGCACATAATAATAGTTTTATGTTTAATTTACGTCTACATATAATTGATCATGTATAATGGAGGTACTTTTAAGGACCTATTCTCCTAATAAATGTTATTCATCATGTATCTCTATATACAACAAAATGCAATTAATAAGTTATGTTTTTTATACTTTTTTTTATGTTTTTAGTGAAATGCCGAGTATTGGCTACGAGATAATGTTTAATTATGTGTTTTATACATTATGCAGAATGTTTGTAACTGTTGCTATGCACGATCATAAATCAGTTTTCTTCAGATTGTATTCAGTAAAATGAATATTGAGCAAAGAAAATCGCAACCGTGTTTTTTATTGTAAAATTAAGTTTCAAACTATTCGTTCTCCTGTATAGCACGTGCACTGGCGTATATACCATAGGCGCCGGAAGTGGGGGGGCAGGGGGGGGGGCGGCCGCCCCCCCCCCCCCCAATCCAAAAAGTGGGGGGGCAAAACGCGTTTTTGCCCCCAAAAAAAGCCCCCCCCCCCCCGCCCTAAAAAAAAAAAAAAAAGAAGAAAAAAAAGAAAGAAAGAAAGAAAAGGTAAAAGAAAACATTAAATGTATCAGCCAATACTTGTTAATTCAAACGTTTAAAAACTGTTATACATCCATTAAACGTTTTCGCTGCGCGCTTCGCGCGCAAACAAATTATCTCGGTTTGTTGTGTAACTTGCGTATGGTACGTCTGGGGTGGATTTTTCTGTACCGGTCCACGTAGTAACTGTGTAGGCTGTTATTGCTCTGGCTGTTTGTGTTACGTGCACCAAATTGCACCATTTCAAGTATATAAATGCAAAATCTTCCCCGTGGGAGGGGGATACCCCCTCCCAAACCCTCCCCCTCTGGTTCTGCCCCAGCGTTTGGTCGCTTTGCTCCCTCGGGACTCATTTTTGGCTGTAAGCTATGATGTTGGATCATACAAATGTGGCCATAGGCGCCGGAAGTGGGGGGCAGGGGGGCGGCCGCCCCCAATCCAAAAAGTGTGGGGGGGGGGGCAAAATGCAATTTTGCCCCCCCCCCCCCAAAAAAAAAGCCCCCCCCCCCTCCCAAAAATAAAAAAAGAGTGGGAAAGACGCAATCAAATGTAATGAGCTAACGTTCAAAAACTAGTTTATACATCCATTTTCAGTTTTTGCTGCGCGCTTCGCGCGCGAACAGATTATCTCATTTTGTTGTAAACATCTGATGAGAGCATAGACATTTTCTTCTTTTTCCTTCACAGGTATGGCATGAAGTGCACCAAATTGCACCATTTCAAGTATATAAATGCAAAATCTTCCCCGTGGGAGGGGGCTACCCCCTCCCAAACCCTCCCTCTGGCTCTGCCTAAGCCCTCGGTCGCTTCACTCCCTCGGGATTCATTATTGGCTTTAGGCCATGTTGTTGGATCATACATGCGCCATATGGTTTATGTTGGAACTGTGTATGACCAAAGAGTAGCTATTATATAGATGGAGTCACAACAGATTCAAATCCTTTACTAGATGTTCGATGCCGCCACTGTAAACTATGCAGTGAATGTGCTCATTTGAATGGGACCTGAACTTAACTTGCAGGTGGAAACACAAAGACGTTTCGGTTGATTACATACGCATTTGCACATTTCAAAGAGAGTTGTGCTTTGTTGTTATACTAAATTTTCGCAAACCCGAACTCAACTAATTCGAGTACTTCTTTATTATAGATAGCAAATGCGCGCGAAATAAAAAAATGTGTGGAAATTGAAATATTCATGATGAAAATTAACGTAGTTGGCATGCGTTGACACTATTGCGACGTATCTTATCAATTAGAGTGATATCTCAAGATTATTTGGTGTTGATGTCAATTTGTCGAAAATGATCGAAAGTGGATAAACAATGCTTCAAAGAATAATATTAATTCAAGATATATCTGGATTTTTTCTCAATTCATGTAGGAAATTATTACAATTACATCTCTATTGGACGACGCGTTCATCAAGTCTACTACTAATCATGCAATAGTCACAAATAAATGAAAATTCGTTGAATTATCATGAAATTAAAAAAATCGTCAGGAATTAATTAGCAAGTCGTTGGTTTCACTCGGCGGCATCGAAGATCGAACTTCAAATAAACCGCAAAGCCCCACTTCTCCTTTTGTTCGCCTTTAGAATAAAGACAGGGATTAGTGACAGTTGTGACTCCATCGATGGTAACTCCTCGGTATGACACTATATAAATACAATGTGTGTGAGTTTGGGTGCATATTTATTAGTGCGTCAATTATTTGTTTTCTTCGTGAAAAATATATCAAATCATAACACGCTTTCCCAGATACAGTTAATCTTAAGCCCGAATATGCACCAGATTGCACAATTTCAAGTCCATAAATGCAAAATCTTTCTTACCGTGGGAGGGGGATACCCCCTCCCAAACCCTCCCCCTCCCTCCCTGCCCCCGCCCTCATGCAGGCGCTTCGCTCCCTTGGGACTCATTATTGGCTGTGTGTTGTTCGATCATACATAATGTTGCATAATTATGGTTTATGTTGTTGTGTGTGTGTTTTGGGGTACATAATTATTAGTGTGTCAATTATTTGTTTTCTACGTGAAAAATATATTAAAACTTTCTGGTCGATCAAATCATATCGCTCTTTCCCAAAATAATACAGCCGAATTTCCTATCTAGGTATGCACCAGATTGCACAATTTCAATTCCAAAAATGCTCAGTCGGGGGGGGGGGGGGGGGGTGTCGGTCAAATATTTTCGAGGGGGGGTGTCAGTGAATAATTTTCGAGAGGGGGGTGTCGGTGAAGAGGTTTTGAGGGGGTGTCGGTGAAGATTTGTTGAGTGGGGTTGTCGGTGAAGATTTTTCGAGGGGGGTGTCGGTGAAGATTTGTTGAGTGGGGTTGTCGGTGAAGATTTTTCGAGGGGGCGGGGGGGGGGGGGGGTGTCCGTCAACATTTTTCGAGAGAGTGGGTTTCGGTGAGATTTTTCGAAGCCGAACCGAGATCCGTCAAAAATGTCGAGGCCGAGACCGAGACCACTTGGTTTTCGGGGGCCGAGACCATTGGTTCTGATGGTCGAGACCTCTCAAATTTTGTAAAAGGGGGGGGGGGGGGGGGGTGAACCCCCCTCACATGGGTGATGGGGAAAACACTTGATGTAGGGTAAAAAACCTATTCCAATTAGAATGATCAGGACGGCATTCTCTACCAAAGCATGCCCAAGACTCGGCATGCATGACTATAAAGAACTGATGCATCTCTTTGCATTTGTATCTCGATCATCGGTTATTTTAGTCAAGACATGTATGCCAAGTCGTGGGCACGCTTTAGTAGAGAATGCCCCGCCTGGAGAAGGTAGGGAGGGAAGAGAGGAAGAGAGAATGTAGAGATGAGAGAAAACTGGAAGAAAAAAAGCTTCATTTGGTTTATACTATATAGCTTTCAAACATTAGACATGATAATCGTGAAGTACAAATGGTGACTTTAGCGCCCTCTTTTTTTTTTCAACCGACGATAATATAAAAGGGAAGGAATTATGTGAAATTAGTGGACACGGATAAAGAAGGAAATACATTATACAAGTCATTTGGTAAGGTACGTTTTTGCAATCATCTTTTCAGGTAAAGTCAAAATGGTTAATTTCCACGGGATAGTGATATTAATTTGGTAAATTGGGACACTTTCTTTGAAATAAATAATTTAACATGGATATTTTACTTCTAAATTTTAGAGAACCTACTCCCAAAATAACAATGCATGCAATGTAATAGGTTTAGTAGTCCATTCCACAAAGTTCAGAAAAATAGGTTTCCAGACAAATTTTAATACTGTACATGATCTAAAAAAACGATCACTATACTAAAGTACCTGTGTTCATGGGTCTGCAGAAAAAGACTTTCTCAAAAACGTATCCGTGTATAGAATTGGCGCACTCGCAAACGTTTAGCGCATACGGAACCATGAGGTCCTGTTGGTTCCGTAAGACTTGTATTGGTGGTTAATAGAATCCCGGCGGTGTCACTCCGTATTCAAAGGTAGGACACATGATCGTTCTTGAGGTGAAAATGACCCCCTAGTATTTGACGCTTTTCGCGTACATTATCAGCACAATGTAACCCCTAAAACGGGTAAAAATTTGCAAAAGAAAATGACCCAATCGTTATTAAGGTTGAAAATGACCCCCTTTTTGCGGCGTTTTGCGTACATTTTCAGCAAATTATATACCTCCTTTTAACACAAAAAACGGGTACGAAATGGCATAAAAAAGATGTTCATATTTTTTGCATTTCGAGTACACATTTACCAAAAAGCCCCCTTTTAATAACTCTATTTTTCAATTTCCGTAATTTACTTTGTTCGCCAACACATGCGAAAATTAAAGGGATCTAGTAACTTTGTTGACATCTGCAAACAGTGATAAATAATTGATAAAATTATTGTTGTGATCTGATATGTCCACAAAGTGATGTGTGAACAAATTTACATTAAATGGATGTTATACAGTTATATGGCCGAGTAATGTGCGAAAATGCAGAGTGATATTCGCTAACTCATTGACTGACTTTATACACAATTTTTACTACCCAGTAGATAGTTATAAATCTGAACACTTCAATCATACATATCTTTATAACGAAAGAGAAATTTGGAAAAACCAACAGCTGGTCCATGCTTCTAGAGTAATACGAAAACAATGAGTTATGTGAGAACCACTAAAGTTCCAAGTAAGTTTCGAGGATTTAGGCAATTCAACTCCCTTCTTCGCGAAATTGTGAACGATCATGCGTATACGTCCAATGTGAAATGACACCACCGGGATTGTAATGTTTATGAATTACACAACCCTTTGAAAATATTATTGTTGGTAATCTATTTAATACCAAACAACGGTACAAAAACATAATCCTGTGTTATTCTATGTGTGGTGGTCCTCTTTAAAGCGTACGTGTATAAAGGTCCTACCAAGTTTGCATAGAAAATATTATGGTTTCCAAAGCGATTTGTATTCCTCCAAATATACGTAAACAATATATTTCCAATTTTAATGAAAGAAGGTATATTAATTATCTTACATATATAAACAATAATAAATCAACGGTTTATTCAATTCACTCAAAACAAAATTTAAAAAATAATGGAGGTTATAAAAAAAATAATAAAATAAGACCTGCTACTCCCTCACGTCTCCTTAGTGCCCCCCCCCCCCCCCCCCCACATTTAGCACAAGATACCCCATCCCCACCAACAAAAAATGATCACACCGTTACACATAATAACACTCGCCCACTCCAAACATCAGACACCCATTATATCTGCTCCTTTTGATTTCAACCTAAAAAAAAAAAAATTATTAACAATATAGAAAGCTGTCACATTCAACTAAAGAGAGGAAAAAACCCAACAACTTTAATAATAATTAGCGAGCACCCTATTATTGAAACATAATACAATTAGTAATATTATAATAAATTATAATTATCAAATTGCATGTACTTAATGATGTTCCCATTTTTGTAAGTGTACCCCTAATTTAACCTTTTTAATAGCTCCTTTTATTTCTTCTTCTTCTTCATGATCCCAAATTACTTTCTGTATTGTTCGTACAGAAGGAAGTACACATTTTATTCTAGAGGATAAAATAGTACGCTTTAATAACACAATGAAAAACTTACAATATTTGACTCTACATGATCTACCTGTCAATACACACATTGTTTCCAACTCAGCATTCCTAATTTCAATCAAATCAAAATGTTAAATTATATCTTGCCAAAACTTTCATACGTATAAGCATTATTTTATAAAATAAATGTGAATATGTCTCAACAATGAGCAAAAATGCAAAATGATATTCACTCACTCATTGCACTCACTTTGTACACGGTTTGGGTGATCCAGTGGATAATTTAATATCTGAACACTTCATTCGTAAATATCTTTTTAACGAACGCCGTTTGAAAACCGAAACCTGTCCCATGGTTTATTGTTAATACGAATACAACAAGGTATGAGGGAACCGCTAGAATTCCAATTGGATTTTGAGGATTTGGACAATGTTACCAAGTCCCTTTGAGCAGTGGTGTAGCAAGGGTTGATGGGGGGGGGGGGGGCTTCTGGGCCCGAACCCCCCCCCCCCCCCCCCCCTAAAACGGCCTTTTATGTTTGTTTGTTTGTTTGTTTGTTTGTTCTGTTTTGTGGGCTTTACTGCTGTTGATTCTTGTGGGTTTTTTTAGACGGTAGTTTTAGCTTTGAATAGCTAATATCAAAGGTCTTTCTGAGTTTCTTGGGCTCCGCCCCTACTGGATTTTCGGAGCTTGGATGTTGCAGAACAAGGATACGCCCGTGCGCGCGAGCCTACGCGTACGCGCGCGTACGCGTGCGGACGGAAATTCGATATCGATATTCCGTCATAATACGGTGTCAAGTTGTCAACATCATCTTCATGATTTTGTCGATTTAAAAAACTGTTTTCTGAGCAGAAATTAGAGGAAAATGTCACTCGTCACCGTACAGCGATCCCCGAGCAACAGTAATGCTAGCTCAACTGTTTCAACATTGGTAAGCTCATAATTGGCATGATTATTAATAGTATTTCCCTAGGCCTAACATACCCACTCATATTGCATACTCTATACTGTTGTGTGTCACAGGCAATGTTTATAGAATACATGGCAGGCGTGTACTGTGGAATCGCCAATACATTTATAGTCAATGTACTCTCTGCGACCAGGAAATTGTGTATGGTGTGTAAAGTGGTCAATACATATAAGCTGTGAAATGAAATCTGTTTATCGTCAATTACAATTATCAATCAATTCAATATATGTAAAAAATTCCAGATATCATCATTTCAATGCACATTCTTGTCCTTACTATTCAATTTTGTTAATGAAAGAAACTGACACAAAAGGAGCCAACATTGTCATTGACATTGTTGCAAAGTTACAAACAATAACAATTAACATGATGATGAAACATGAATGAAAATTGAAGACTGAAGACAGTAAAAACTAAAGTGAAGACAAGTAAGTTCAAGTAGAGTATATAATTGAACACGGCTTGTGTTAGAAAATGGTACGTCTGATAACTGCAGAATAACAGATTTTGAAGGCAAGAATAATTTTGATGTACAAATTTTCCATTAAAATATGTCTAAAAAAATAGGCTTATTAAAAAAATTGTGAGCGTGGTAAGTGAAGGTTTTTTTCTTGCTAAAACATGTACTTTGTCGATCTACAATGTATGGTAGGTGTACTACACATCGGCACTGTTTTTAATATCGGCACCCCGCGTAATATTTGTTTTTGCGCGTGTTGTAAAAAATCGCGCATGAGATGATGCGCACTACCCTTAGAAACTGAACTGGTCGAAATTTTGAGGAGAAATAATGCGTAGATCGTCCGCTACGAGTAAATACGATAAATAATACCAACATCGCACAAGAAATTTTGAGTTGCGTGCATTGTCAATGAGGGTTGAGGGGGTGCCGGTATTAAAAACACTTCGAACTCGTGAAGCCAAAAAACAACGCGCGCGTTCGAAGGCGATATCTCGAAATATAATTAATATATCGCAAATCTGATCATCGCATCGGAATCTGCACTATTTTCTCAATATGTGAGTACAATTTCAAAAAATTTGAATGATTTTTAAGTCTTAAACTGTCGGAAATGTTTTAGGGTGCCGATGCGGGGGTCACTCAATCATATTTATTAAGTTATTCCAGTAAAAAAAAAATTTTTTTAAAAGGTGTCTGTAGTTGCTTAGACTAGAGTACTTGGAGACCTATCATTTGTGAGACTATCTATAAATTATTTTGTGCGACTTGGTGCGCTCACTGTTGTCTGCCCGTTTTGGCCCACACACACTCTAAATAATGTAAATAATGCCTATCCCGTAAACTCCCCACGTTCATTGAACGTGTGCAGTGTGGGATTGGGATATAAAGTAAAATTTTCACTTTTTTATACTGCTTTCATTCTCTCTCCCTCAAAGTAGTAGATGCAACAAACTTACCAAACTGTGTTCCCATGAGGCTGATCAGACTTGGTTAGATCCCTCGACAACTGACAAAAACAAATATATTTAAAAGAGAACTTACATGTATTTGGATGGATATTTGTTTGCACAGATCCATATAATGACATCTGAGCTCCACTGGAACAGTACAGATGAAGAAAAATAAATAGAGCGCTCTCAGTCTCAATGTCAGTATCAGGGACATCATGATTATTGGTAATATTAATGATGATACAATAACGTGATTGATACACACTAAAGATGTTTGATAGTGCTTACAGCCGTTTCTGACGTTTCGTTGTTATTATGGGTAACATAAGAGAAGCTTGGGCCATAATAGAATGACTGCAATGTCATAAAGTTGATTATCCGATGCACATGTTTGCAATCGACAAGTCGATATCAATATTTCATTGAGACTTGCAGGAGTTGGAAAACTTACGGCAAATTACATGAACAAGGTGGTTTTTTCCTTTTAGTTTAATTTTTAACTGTAGTAATGTATGTAAATTGTATGATTACATTCATGCCATTATGAATATATATTGGCCAATGTAATACACTTGTTGAAGTATAAACTTAAATTATGTGCCCACTGCCTTAATTTCACGTCAGCAATGGCTGTAATGGAGCAAGGGGCTATTAAGGCAGCAGCGTTAGCCCCTTGACTTGCTGGGGTGGCCCGCACCCTGGTAGCTATTGCTTCAAAGTTACATTTACCTTTGATGTGGGGAGTCCCCACATGTATGTAATGGGAGTGATTCACATGAGAACAGGTTCAGAATCACTGAAAGGTTTGGTGAAATTTAAAAAGACATACAGCCTACAGGCTTACCACACACATCGTTGCAATAGTTTTAGCTCTATATTGAAACATGTCTTTGCAGAGGGGCAAATAAGTTAACTTTAAGCCCACAACAAGGTTTGTTATACAAGGTATGTACACTATATTGAGGAACTTCTATGAACAAATTAGTTTATTTGTATTCAACTACATGTACATGTAGACACATTTTGAGCCTAGAATTAGTGATTATAATATATCATTCTTTTTTGGCCTAAATCTAATTAAATCATTTACTGTGACTAGTTCCTCTTGCATTTCTCATCATTTAGTGCACCATGTGGACAAGTTAAGTTATGATCAGTCCTGTGTGTAAATAGTTTTTTTTATGAATGATCTTTTCAATCTGTATGAACTGCTTGGAAGAAATGCTCCCCAGGGAGTGGAGATGGTGCACACAATATGTGTTGGCTGTGGGCTTGCTATCTTATGACCGGGCTAATAGTAGTGTAAAATGCATGCTTAAAGCTGAAAGTAATGTTTTTAGGGAATGTGATGTGGCAAGATTGGTTCTAGATAGTGCTGTAACTGACCTTGATGATCGGATCGTTTGATCGGATCGGCAAAATTTTATCGATCTTCGAAATCGGATCGATGATCGGGATCGGATGATCGGCTAAAAAAAATAAATAAATAAAAAAATAAAAAATAAAAAATAAAAATAAAAAAATAAAAAATCGTTTTTTTTTCTTTGGAAAAATGATCCCCAAAAAACACATTTTGGGAATATAAATGAATACCGAAGCAACATATATCCATATTAATAAGCCCAAGGTAATCCTGTACAGGTTTGCTTTCATTTAAAACTGATTACCTCTTCTTTTACAAAATTACTCACGCCGATTCTGAGCTTAGTCCCATGTGTTTAATTTGGCGTAACCTTTCACAATCACATGGGACTAAGCTCAGAATCGGCGCGAGTAATTTTGTAAAAGGAGAGTTAATCAGTTTTAAATGAAAGCATACCCATACAAGATTACCTTGGGCTTATTCATATGGATATATGTTGCTTTGGTATTCATTTATATTCCCAAAATGTTTTTTGGGATCATTTTCCAAAGAAAACAAAAAATTGATTTTTTTTTTTTTTTTTTTTTTTTTTTTTTTTTGCCGATCCGATCTTCCGATTTTTTCTGCATGATCGGAAATCAGCAAAAACGGTCCGATCATGTATGATCGGATCGTGATCGGCATGCCGATCCGATGATCGGTTACAGCACTAGTTCTAGAGCACTTTCCAATCAGTGAGATCCGGAGTTCAAATCCAGTGTCCATGTCCACTGTGTTTGTCCTTCAGCAAAACATCGTATCCTATACCTGGGTAATAACAGCTTGTAGAGATGTATTTTGGTGAAATATAAAATAGTACTATTTTTACCAATAAAGAGGAAAAATTGCCATGCTGAATAGAACTTTAGACAAAAGCAGACTTTGGTACAGTATATGGATTCAAACTGGGAATCTCACTGACAAGAAAGCTCACGGCTCACGCTCTACTAATCGTGCCTTACCAATAATTCTGAAGACTATAATTTCAGAGCCTGCCATAGAAGATTACGACTTTAACCTACCATTTTGAGACATTTAACACTTTGTGCGCTGTGCAGTAGATCCCCCCGTCGCCAGATTATTTTAGGCGCGCGCCGCACGCATCGTATGCGCGCGCCGCACGCATCGTTGTCTGTGACTAAAGTCGAACGAAGCGCGCCGCTGTTTGTGACCAAAGTCGAACGAAGCGCACAAAGTGTTAAAGCTTGAAATAATAAATTATCATTATGTCCGTTTATTCTTTTTTACAAACCCTCGCCAGTGTACATGTATGATTTTGTTCGCGTTAGCTTCTTTGCGCTGTGCTTGCCAAGCTCTATCTAGATGCAACCTTAACTGAAGTCGAGCTTGCATTGCCGATGGGTTTTTATATTGCACTTGTACTAGGATATCAGATAGGTACTTGGGACTGAAAACATAGATTATTCATCTGTCAGCCCATACATTAGCTCTCTATTGAATGCAATATTGTCCTATTTTGTAATTTTCAGCATTGAATTTCTATTTTAACAATTATTTAGCTACGTACCGTAAAACTCCGTGTATAAGGCGCACTTTTTTCCGTCGGAAAAAATTTCAAAGTCGGGGTGCGCCTTATACACAGGTACAGCAAAAAAAAAAAAAAAAAAAAAAAATATATATATATATATATATAATGCAAGGAATAATCATAAATGATTGAGAAGGAAGAATAATAATAGGCGTAGCTTAATAAGCATTGTTCCTCCCTTTAATCCTCCAAATGAAAAAAGGCACTGGTCGAAAAATTGGTCTCCGCCAGGACTCGAACCCGGGTCTCCAGCTTAGAACGCTGACGCCTTAACCACTAGGCCACGGGGACCGTGTGATTGAAGACAGATCCAAATTCAGGTCATAGGCAAGCCAATCTCTCGGCCCTTTGTAAGTTAATTCATGGGGAAGGAGTTACGAACAATGCAAGCCACCTGTACTTCAGCTGGATCACAAAGGAGTGATTCAAGTATTAGTTAGAACATATATATAAACGAAAGGCGAACTAATACATACAGCTTTGGTTTCTTCCAATATTTAAATAATGCAAGGAATAATCATAAATGATTGAGAAGGAAGAATAATAATAGGCGTAGCTTAATAAGCATTGTTCCTCCCTTTAATCCTCCAAATGAAAAAAGGCACTGGTCGAAAAATTGGTCTCCGCCAGGACTCGAACCCGGGTCTCCAGCTTAGAACGCTGACGCCTTAACCACTAGGCCACGGGGACCGTGTGATTGAAGACAGATCCAAATTCAGGTCATAGGCAAGCCAATCTCTCGGCCCTTTGTACTCAATTAATTCGTATATATATATATATATTTTTTTTTTTTTTTTTGAACTTTTTTTGGGGGACACCCTCTAGTCATGTTCAATGCATATACCACTGGTCTAGTTCATGACAAGAGCTTGCTATCTGTTGTAGCATTCAGCAAGATATACCTTTTTTCTCACAATAAAAATGTTGGTTACAGATGTAAAAATTGCAAGTTTATTGAGCAAATTACTGCTGTTAATGAATATTCATACATTCGTGAGCAGCAGTACTCATTATATATGCAATTCAGTTTCAGTTTAGTTTATTTCATTTCCAAACAAAATTTAAATACATAGCATTGTACAAAAAATACAAGGTTTACATGTGTGAAATAAATTGAAATAGCTGTACAATGAAAACTACAATCATATAATTATGGTAAATAATATATTTGGAAATGGAGGGATCCACTAAAAAGCAATGCTTGTAGATTGTGGACCCCTCGGGTAATAATAAAGCAATTAAATCATAATTCATAATAAAATCAAATTATACTTTAAAACGTATTTTGTTTGTAATTAACAATAAATTGTACATTTGAGTTGAAAATTGCTTCCAGTAAAGATTACTAAAAACAAATAAAGATGTGGGCCGACAGAGACTTCGACGAGCAGAACAAAACAATACGACACAACACAATACAACGTGCATAGCACAGGATAGCACAGGATGCCAAATACATAAGATTAAGAGTGAATGAAAAGATGTGAAAGTAACATGTACATAGAGGTAACATGAAGAGAAAGGATGATTGGATATGGATAGACAGAACTGTTCACGCATACGAGTATAAGTGATATAATAGCGCTCAATACAAATAAAATCAAAGAATATGGAAGGCAAGTTTTTAGTGAACAATAACACAAGCATATAAATGATGACCTTTTATTGACTAACTAGGAGTTTTATAAGATTGTAATAATAATAATTTAATCCTTTTCTTAAACAAATTAAATGAAGTTGCATTTTTAATATAATCACTGAGAGTATTCCAAAATTTGGGACCAGTATAAATAAATGTATTTTGAGCTAACAACGTTCTTAATAAGGGCAAATGGAATTCTCCCGAATGTCGTGTTGGGTACTTATGAACTAATTGATTTTTTAAAAACATTTCATCAAAAATTGCGGGTAAAGTATTGTTATTATAATTATACATAAACTGACCGAGTTGAAATAAATATAAGTCCTTAATTTTTAATATATTATTATCTAAAAATAGCGAGTCTGTGTGAGAGCGTGGGGCCATATTAAAAATAATACGCAGTGCTTTCTTTTGCAATAATAACAATTTATCTAATAACGTAACGTGGGTGTTACCCCAAGTCAAAATACCATAATTTAAGTATGGTAATATCAAAGATGAATACAACATAAGTAAGGATGCTAAGGGGAGGTGAAATTTTAATCTATTAATAATACCAATATTGCGAGAAATAACTTTACAAATATTATTTATATGAAATTTCCATGAAAGTTGATTATCTACAGTAACCCCTAAAAATTTAATGTTAGAAACATTTTCCAATACAAAATCTTCAAAAGCAATATCTATGGGTAAGGAATGTATAGACTTACTAAAAAGCATATATTTAGTTTTCTGCAAATTTAATGATAATTTATTCGCTCTAATCCACTTTAATACCTTAACTAATTCAACATTGATTGTTTCTGCAAGAGTGTGTGGATTATCGTGAGAAAAAAATAAGTTAGTGTCATCGGCAAAAAGAACAAACGATAAAACATCAGATGACCTACTAAAATCATTAATATATAAAATAAATAAGAGTGGGCCTAAGATGCTTCCTTGTGGGACGCCACAAGATATATTACGTAACTCTGAACTATGATTATTTACAAATACATATTGCTGTCTATTTGAAAGGTAATTCCTGAACCACTCCAAGGCCTTACCACGCACACCGTAATGGGAAAGTTTATAAAGTAAAATATCATGGTTAACTGTGTCGAAGGCCTTGGAGAAATCTAGAAAAATACCCACCATGTGGGAAGATTTGTCAATAGCATGTGCTACTTTCTCAATAAAAGATAATAAAGCATGGGTAGTACTATACTTTTCTCTAAAACCAAACTGAAAGTTCGAAAGAATATTTTCATTTTTTAAAAAGGAAACTAATCGAATGCATATAATTTTTTCTAGTATCTTAGAAATAGAAGGTAATAAAGAAATTGGACGATAATTTGTAATGTCTAACTTATCACCCTTTTTGAATAAGGGAATAACTTTAGCTATTTTCATTGTGTCAGGGACTTCACCATTTAACAAGGACAAATTAAAAATATGAACTAATGGATCTACTATGTAAGGAATAATGCCTTTTAAAATACAATTATTTATACCATCGCAACCAGAACTTTTCTTATCATTTAAATTAGAAACAATATCTAATATCTCAAATTTATGTATAGGAGTAAAAAATATTGAATTTGGATTTGCGGGGCCTAAAAAATCAACAAAGTGTTTATCAGTCGGCGGAATATCTCTAGCTAAATTGTCCCCAACAGAAGAAAAGTATTTATTAAAAATATTAGGTATAACATTAGGATCTTCAACAATCTCATTATCAACATTAATTTTAGTTATGTCACATTTATTTTTTACTATATTCATTGCTTGTTTAATAATTTTCCACGTATTTTGCATATCATGCTTATATAATTCTAAGCGATCCACAAAATATTTTCTCTTTTCCAAACGAATTATTTTAGTCAGAGTATTTTTATACGATGTATATTTTATTTTAGATTGTTCAGTTCCAACTGACTTATATTTATAATAAAGGTTATTCTTTCTATTTATCGATCGCAATACAGACTTGGAAATCCAAGGTAGTCTAGGATTTTTTTTATAATTAGTACCCTTATCTCTTTGGATTGGCATACAAATATCTAATTGACCATTTAAAATTTCACAAAACATATCATATGAACAATTTACTTCATCAATATCATAAACACAAGACCAATCTATATTTTCAAGGCTAGCACCAAGTCGTGCTATATTCTCACAATTAACTTTACGTCTTAATGGACGAGGACCACTTTTGACAGATTGTGATAAAGTATAATACGTCATAATAGGATAATGATCTGTCATATCAGAAAGGACAATGTAAGATTCAGGATGAGGTATAACATTAGAAAAAATATTATCAATTAAAGTAGAAGAGGGGCTTACAACACGAGTTGGCTTAGAAATGAGAGGTAAAAAAGAAGCACTTAAGAGGATCTCAAGAAAATCCTGGGACACATTATTATGATCATGATCTCGTTTCAATAAATTAATATTAAAGTCTCCCATTACAAAGGAGTCATTATTATTAAATATTTGACAGCGCAATAAATCCGATGAGTGCGTTAAAAAATCTTTCACATTAGAATTTGGTGGTCTATATATAACGCCAATTAATATATTTTTACTATTAGGAATAATTATTTCAATAAAAAGAGATTCTATAAAATCATTACTAAGCGAAATTTCATCTCGAACAATATAATTATATTTTGTATGAACATATAAGGCCACACCACCACCAATTCTATTTTGCCTATTTTTTACCACAAAATCATAATCAGAAAGAGAATATGGTTGATTTAAATCTTGATTTACCCAAGTTTCTGTAAGACCAATTACAGAAAAGGGATTTTCAGTAGGGTTATCCAAAAATAATTTTAAATCATCAAAGTGCTTATTCAAACTTCTTATATTCACATGTAGTAAAGAAAACGTATCATTTTCAAAATCCTTAACAATATCATGAAATTGATGATTAGTTATATATTTAGTAAAATTATAGCTTGCTGGATCATCAAAATTAAAATCAAGTTCTAATTCTTCCGCAGAGGAATTAATATGATTCACAACACTTTCATCAAAATTTGTCAATGAATCATAATTTACTTCATTCACAGTTGACGAGGATCTAAATAAATCAAAAAGGTCATCATCATTGAGTGTATTAAAGGCCATTTGATCATTCAAAGTCGACATAATATGCTAAAGAGCAGGATCTGAAAGTATAAAAGCGAAAGAGTAATACAGATAAGGTAAGTATTGGCGTCATTAAAATGAAGTGAAAGCAATGCAAATGAAACAGTATATAGTAAATCGTATGAGCGTATGATAAGAAAACATATGACATCAAGATACAAACAGGAGAGAAGATGAAACAAAACACGAACAAAACTGGACAAGAACACATCAGAAGTCTCTGTAAGTAGGGCAAATAAACGATTATACACTGATTGACAGTGACTATAAAGTAACATATTACACAAATACATGTGTCAAGACTAAATAGCGAGATGCCTTGTAAAAAAAACAGTTATTAATGGGAATAATACCTTCTTTTTAAAGAATACAACAATATAAATCAATGGTTGCACATTTGATTACCGATCATAAAAGTAAGATCCAAACAAACACACAAAAAGTAAAGGATTGAATATAAAATTGCATACTAATACTTTACAGAAGAACAAAGTGCAATAATGTAAAGTGTTCAATGACATACAATCAAGTATATAACAAATAAATATAAATATGCAAGCATCTTATCAATATAGTATTTGTGTAGATCGATAGTATGTAAAACATATGTATAACAAATGATTAATGATTAATCCACTTTGCAATTTCAAACACACAATTTTACCAGAAAATTCAAAGCAGAGCACTGGTATGACCCGACCTGGTTATAATTTATAACCAGTGGTTATAAATTTTGCTCACAATTGAAAATAGTTAAATAGTTAAAGTTATTTAAATTAGAAAATTTCACTATATTTAATGACTATAAGTGCTTATGAATATTCATGAATATATGAATATGAATATTCATGAGCACCAGTGTTATTGCTCAATGTGTGCAATTTTTGTGCTAACCACTATTTTGTATGTGAAAAAAGTATATGATGAAAGCTACAATTGACATTAAGCCCTTGATATGCCCTAGACCAGCGATGTAAGTGTTCCAACATGACTACAGGGTGTCCCAAAAAAAATTCAAAAAAAAAAAAAAGTTTTTTTTTTTTTTTAGAAAGTTGGGGGTGCGCCTTATACACGAGTGCGCCTTATACACGGAGTTTTACGGTACAGTATGTGCACTTTAGACCCTCTTTAGCATTGATCAACTTCCTCTTCTACCATCTATATATTGCACTAATGCAATATTGCAATGTGTTGAAAATCCTTTCCATTTATGTAATTTCAATAGAGCACAGAACATTTAGGTTTCAGTTACATGCAATGGCTCATTTCTGTAGACCCTAGGCCCCATATTCATAAATGCTACCTGGCTTACGTACATGTAGTTCCTTGCCAAGTTTATTTCAAATGATACAGTTCAGTGTCTAACAAACAGTTTTCCTAGTCCCCAACTACATGTAGGGTTAGCTGGGTAAGCCTCTGGTAACCACTAAGTTAACTCTAGAGTCTAGTTAGCAACTAAAAGACCTTATGTTAATTTATTTGGCATGTCATCCAAAATAGACTTTATAGCAAGGAAGTACTGTAAGCTAGAAGGCCTTTATGAATATGGGCCCTGGAGTTGTGTCCAGGAATTGGGTCTGTGGGAGGTGACGGTGATATCATTTCCTGCATGAAATGAGACCGGCTAGAATGACCCTACAGTAGTACAACTACTCATAACAGTACTACATGTAGTGCGTATGTTGACAAAACACTTCAGAAGCTGTGTTTTGTAAATGTTTACATTATCCTGGGTTGGGTTAAATGGAAAATGAATTTGTCAGTTTCATTTTAGTTGAATATGGCTACCACAATCATGAATACAAAGATTGAAATAATGATCTACAGTCATACACTGTCCGTACATGTACATTGTAATATCAAATTACTTTAATTGGATGATTCTTCCTGCTTTCCAGATTGAAAGCGGAACTAGAGTGGGTGTTATTTATCAACAACATTGACACACTATCTTTGCCTACTGGTAGTTAGAGCTGCTGAAGTTTTTATTTAATATTTTGAAGAAGAATAACAACAATAGCACGGAGCTATCAAATAGAAAACGAGGGCATGAAGGGATTTTCACTGGACGCTCTGGTGAGCATTAAAAAAGGAGGCAGAATAAAAAGTGTGGTGTAAATAATTGGATCCAGGCGCTAAATATTATTATGGGGTGTTTTGGGGGTTTACTGTAGTGCATACTGATACCATCATTTAGTTTGACAAGAATTTGCTGCATTGTGTACTTTATTACAGGCTTGTTTGCATGCACGGAACATGAACTACATGTAAATTGATATCGGTTTGGTACTTTGGTTGATTTTGGATTGAGTAAGGGAGGCAATGGCGAGGCTGATTCGAATCCAATCCGTGTCAATTGTGAGTATTAACATCCACCAAATGAAATGATCACCTGTAGATCTATGTTGGTTTATCAGATCAATTGCTTTATCAGATCAATTGCTTTCTGAAGTATGTCTGTGTGTATGCATGATCAATATTTTAATACAATGTAAACAATCCTAGAGACATACAATGTACATATACCCTTAATCTAAGTACTGTAAATTATACAATGGTTTGTCACTTTCAAATAAGTTTTCACAAAAATTAGTTGTTGAGGTTTTGTTTTTTGTCTGAGATTGCTATAAATGTTTTTGTAGATTTGAGGAAGGAATTGTATTATTGATAATCACTTCATATTTTTGTATGCAATCAATTATTGTGGTAATCAGGTTTAACCAATTTAACACCCAAATATGGATCATTCCACCAGGTTGGGACATGATGTGTGATTTGCTTACAAAAATGTATGTATCATCAAAAGTACCATTGCTTTTGATTCAGTTATTTTATGTAACATTCACCTTTGGGTGTGCAAGTAATTGACAAAGTTTGAAGCCATTCAAATGTGTCTTTAGACAAATATGATAGATAATGTATCAATCTGACGTAACAATGACACAGTGTCATGTTATGTCACCATTTCGCTTATTCACATTTTTGTTTACCCTTACATTGAGAATTATTCAAAATCATTTTGTATACTATTTACAAGGCATGCATTGTACCAAAATAAAGTTTAATTATGGTAGTCAGTGGTTAAATAAAGCAGTAATCATAGATTTTGTAGATTTGACATGGTGTCATGTTACGTCACCACTTTTACAAAGAGACTCACATTCTCTGTTTTTTCTGCTAGATTAGGACATTTACTACCATAACAAAGGTTTTTCTTGTTGCAGTGTGTGTCTTTTAATAAGGACATTAAGTTTGCATGAATACTTATTGTTGTATTCGTAATGTCAACAAATAAAATGTAAATTTTCATGTCACACCTATATTTACATTGATTTTTTGCCTATTTTTGGCCATTTTCAATACAAAAATAACTAACAATGCAAACTCAATGTACCGTAAAACTCCGTGTATAAGACGCACTTTTTTTCCGTCGGAAAATTTTCAAAGTGGGGGGTGCGTCTTATACACAGGTACAGCCAAATTTTTTTTGGGACACCCTGTAATCATGTTTAATGCATATTACACTGGTCTAGGGCATGACGAGAGCTTGATATAAGGGGGAACATTTATCAAAATATACCTTTTTCCTACATAAATGATAGTGGTTAGCAAAACAAAATGCAAGTTTTTAAGCAGTAACACTGCTACTAATTGAATATTCAGATATTCATGAGTAGCAGCACTCATTTAATATTCAATTTTCTAAACAGTGGTTCTACATTTTTCTCAACAAAAAAGTTATTAATGAATTTAGTATTTTGCATATTTAATGAGCATTGCTACCTCATGAATATATGAATATTCATGAAATTTTTTTTTTTTTTTTTTTTTTTTTTTTTTTTTTTTTTTTAGAAAGTTGGGGGTGCGTTTTATACACGAGTGCGACTTATACACGGAGTTTTACGGTACTTATTAAAAGACACACACTGCAAAAAAAAAACTTTTGTTATGGTAGTAAATGTTCTAATCTAGCAGAAAGAACAGAGAATGTGAGAGTCTTTTTAAAAGTGGTGACGTAACATGACACCATGTCAAATCTACAAAATCTATGATTACTGCTTTATTTAGCCACTGACTACCATGATTAAACATTATTTTGGTACAATGCATGCCTTGTAAATAGTATACAAAATGATTTTGAATAATTCTCAATGTAAGGGTAACAAAAATGTGAATAAGTGAAATGTTGACGTAACATGACACCGTGTCAGTGTTACGTCAGATTGATACAATTATCTGTCATATTTTTCTAAAGACACATTTGAATGGCTTCAAACTTTGTCAATTACTTGCACACCCAAAGGTGAATGTTACATAAAATAACTGAATCAAAAGCAATGATACTTTTGATGATACATGATCATGTCACACATTCGTGTCCCAACCTGGTGAAATGACCCATATATGTCAGAGTTGTAAAATGTAAATGGATTTTCTTTATTTCAGGGCCACCAAATGGTAGTTTCAGGCTATCAAGATTGATTTGCCTGACCACTGAGAAAAACAGTAATTTTGTCAAGATGCTCTGAAAGCAAAGCATATATAGTCATACATTTAAAAACTAAAACATTAGAAACTTTTTTCTTCTTCAGAATGAATAACTTGCTAAAAGTTTTTTCATCATTGTGCTGACTAAAATATAAACAGTTACAGTACTAGATTTAAGGTACAAAACAATGTTCAACATCCTCATGAACTTCTTAAATGACATGAAGATAATCTAAATTCTGCCTGTATTTTGTCTTCAGCAAGTTTCACATGAACTTCCTCAATGTCACTGAATGTCAGTCTCAAATGAATCTTCAAACAAAGAAATAAGATAATGCTGGATGATGACTAGGATTGATACTTTCAATCTGAATCGCACGATGTATTTTACTCAACATTGTGCTTCAAAGTTGTTGTTTTTACCGATATTACTGAACTTGGTGAGTTGGGACAGTGTTCAGGAGTGAACCAACAGGCTGCAGTTTTTACCAGTGAAGCAAAGGGGGGAGTGGGGAGGGTGGCAAGATAATTGCACCGCCCCTAATTATGTTTACGATGGCTTTGCTCAACATTAGTACAGGCCTGCTGCCCCGGGGCCACCAAATTTCATTAATGATTAATTTGACTGGCTCAAATGAGCAACCAACATATATTTAACCTAATTTAACCTAATTTGTAATGCTTTTCTTTGCTTCGGGCCACCAGATTCAGGTTTTTGTGCCACTAGAAATTGTTCAATGTGTTTTTACTTGCCTGACTGGGCCACAAGGCAAAAGGTACTATGAGGATCTGGTATCCTATATGTAGGTTTCCATTGAACCTCTTCACAGATAGGAACCTGGGATCCCAGGGGCTGTATTCTGAAAATCTAGCTATGACAGGAAAATTGTATCTCCTTAAAATTTAGATTAAACTTATAATATCACACAAAATTATTATGTAATTTTTAGAAGGATATATTGAAAATCAAAGACAATTACTGTATGTGGTCATTCAGATACAATTTTAATTTCTTGTGCACTTGCTACACTAGAGCTAATGTACATGTAGTCCACTTCTGAAAGAGTTTGTTGTATTAATGGGAATTATTTTCTTGTGCATAGTAAACATGTTTTAAAACACAAATTGTTCTCAATCTATCCTTAGTGTTGTTATCACCCCCTGACCCTGGGCATGCCATAAATGGTTTTTAGTTTATATATAATTGCTTGACTGTCCTTTGTGGCCTGGTTTATTTTTCCCAGCTAGATGTTTAATAAAAATGATGAGTTTCACTTTTATGCTTTGAAGTGTATTTAGTTTAGATTCCCAAAGTGTTTTAAACTGGATAAGTAGGATCTCGTAACTTTGTTGACATGTGCAAAAAGTGAGGAATGGTTGATACAATGATTATCGAATATACCACAGGGTATTGTGTGAAAATTTCAAGTTAAATGGACGTTATATGGCCATGTAATGAGCAAAAATGCGAAGTGATATTCACCTACTCATTGCACTGATTTTGTACATGGTTATGACTATCCAGTGGATAGTTTAACCCATTCAGGACTGATTCATTTTGCTATACAGCATGCATTCTCCATAGAACCCAGCCCGAGTGTTTTGGGGTCCTGAATGGGTTAACATCTTCAGGAACACTTCAATCGTAAATATCTTTTTTTAAACGAAAGGGAAATTCGAAAAAACAAAACCTGTCCCATGCTTCTATTGTTAATTTACGAATACAACAATGTATGAGGGAACCACTAGAATTCCAATTTGATTTTGAGGATTTGGACAATATAATGTAACTAGATCCCTTTAGGGTATTTTAAAAGAGAAATTGGGAGAAATTGCATGACCATGCAGTATTTAAGTGAGTTTAACTGTTCTATTTTTAGAGTGAAAATGATAAATCATATTGTTTATCAACACAAATTCATGCAAGGAAGTTAATATGAAGTAATTATTCATATGTTCATTAAAAGAACTTTGAACAGTGGAAGTTGAACTTCACAGAAACCAAAATAAAAATAAGATACTTTGTGTACTGAAATTCCCTTTTTGAATACAGTGCTTTTCCATGGGAATATTTAAAGGAAGTAATTTTCTTGTTATTTTCCATCGTGAACTGAGAATCAGATGTTGATGTGTACCAGCAGTGCACTGCCATGTAATGATTCATGGGTCTTGGAATGACGCATCCTGTTCACGCTGAGCTAGTCGGGGTTCCTCACTGTGCTATCGTTTGTTCTATCCCCGTTGATATTCACGTACACGCTCCCGACTGCTGCACTGAGCCCATGAGAGAGGGCGTGTTATTTATACGCCAGAACAGAGGCAGCTAGAACCGTTCGTGATGTCGTGCGATATGGCTCTGCTCGCAATTTGTGGGTATCGCCCTCTAGGAGCTTAATATGATCGAGTTGAAGGGAAAAATAAAACGGTCAAATAAAATTGGCGGGAAACTTTTGTTACGTTGAGCTGGAGAGGGAGCAACATCGGTGGAGGGTGAAGCCTAGCCTTTTGTTTCACCCAATGGCATAGCTAAGAGTTCACTAAAAAACCAAAATCAAAATATTAACACCATTTTTTTTTTTTTTCACACACTCTTCCCTCCCCCCCCCCCCCCCCCCCCTCTACACCTTGGGAATCTTTCCTTCCTCTTAATTTGCCCCTCCTCTTTTGTTTGACCTTATTATGCCACATTTCACCTTAAACAAAGTTGCCATTAATCGTAAGGCAGAAAATGCACTTTAATGCGCAACTCTCTTGCCAGCTATTTAAAAAACAAAAGTCAGAAAATGTGTTTGAATGTGCAACTCTGCTCGACTGATTGGCTCAAATGCGCATATTTTCTGACTTGCGATTAATCCCAACTTTGCGATTGATCGCAACGCTTTTAATATATGCAACACCCCCCCCCCCCCCCCCCCCGCCCGTTTTGTTCGACCATGTTATGCCACAGATTTGGTGATTTCACCCTTTAGAAACATTACCTCTGAACGTGAGAAAGTCTCAGTCTCACAAAATGTTAAGATACATTGGAGGAGGAGCATACATGTGTAAGATATAAACTGTGTGTAAACTATCTGTGAAGTTGCTAAACTTGAAGTAAGTCTCACACTTGAATGAGTAAGATGACACACCTACTCATAAACAAAGTTGAACCAAAGTTGGGAGACTCGCGCGACAGAAACTGTAACTGTTTTGATCTCACTCACGGGAAGTGCACATTTAGGGTGTTGTCACATATCACCGGATAGCGTAAACGGATGCCCAACAGATCAAATCAAATTATCCGGTGGTGAAAGTTGTCTGCATTGCTGCATACACAAAACTTTCTGCCATGTAAAACAACAGGCATCGCCTGACAAGTAACGCATGATTAGCCGAACACGAAACGGGCAAGAAACGTATACGAATAGAGGCGAACGGATTGAAAAGTTTGCTCTCCGTCGGGCGTCCGTTAACACTATCCAGTGCTATGTGACAAGGGCTTTCTAAAGGCTGATGCATTGCTGAACATTGCACTCTATAGACTCTGACATGTACAGTTGCACAGGATAGAGCAAGACGAACTGCCTGCAAGTGCAATATGCAGAGTTTCCCAGAGTCTCACAAAGCATGATTTGCATCGTGTAAGAATCACATGTTTAGCCTGATGCTCTCTCCATCACAAAGGACCTGTGAGAGATTACTGGCCTGTGTGACTGATCATGCAACTTGACCAACTTGTGATCTGCCAAAGTTTCTCAAAAGTAGTGATACACAGTACATGTACATGTATGCTATCCATATTTTCTGTCTGTCTTTAATGTTTTTCAGTTTGCTTTCATATGTTGGCAAATAGAATTTCCTAACTGTTGGAACATTGCGCCACATGCCACTAGCAGGTGCCTCAGAGGGCCTTCCAGAAGAGTGAGAAGACAGTTTGATGTAATGTTTTGAGGGGAGCATTTACCTTCAAAAAATAGAATTAGAATTATTTCTGAGGAATTTCAAGGACTCTATCTTCAAGTTTATTGGACCTTTTGTATATCCTGTGCAGCAATGACGCTCCATATTTAAAATGAGTTGCTAATTACGCAAACATTTCCCTTGACTATCATCACAACAGGAAGTAGTTATCTGTGTTTATCTGCTGTAGCATTGGTTATTGTATCACAACATCGAAGTGACATAAATGTTTGTCATTGGTGTGACCGTGCGAAGTACCTACCTCGATTTGCATCATTGAAACAACACAGAAATGAGTCTCGTTAGCTTGGAGGACAAACCCTATTTACTACCATCATCAAGGCGAAACAGAAAATAATTGTCCCACTAGTTTGGAGATAATCATTTACCTTGTTTCATTATCATCAAAACAAGGCAGATCTGTGAACTCATTACTTTTGCATATCTATGTTTCATTTGTTTTGTCTGGATGTAACATCCTTGGTAACATCATAAACACAGATCTGATTGCAAGCGACAACAGTTTTGATTATCTGGGATTATCTGGCAGGATGGTTTGATTTCATATTTGTGAATGGATTATTTTGTCACTGAAACATAACTCTCCATCAATATTATCTGCTGATATTGATGCTGATTTGTTTTTTAGCTCAAAGCCAAAATATTTAGATACATGTTTGAACTTGAATTCACAACAGATTAACAATCTAATAGCAAAATGAGGAGTATAAGTTTCGTACATGTATGTTGTAATCATTTTCCTCTAACAAACCAAGCTGTTCGGCATCCATGTGTGGATCTTCATGACTAAACTGACCGATACGAATCTAGTTGTGATATTTCAGTTGTGGCATCCGTAATTGCTTATTGATTCATCGCCTTTCATGGTTTCTATTAACATTTGTGAGGCATCAGCAATTGTTTATTGATTCATCGCTTTTCATGGTTTTTATTGATATTGTTGAGGCATCAACAAAATTGTTGATTGCAACTTTGCTAGACACTGTAAGAGCAAAGATTTATTGAAGATGGTGGTAGACTATCGCAAGAAGCCGTGTGCCCGTGTTTGCTCTCGAAAGCTTCCTGAAATCAGACAGGTCAAGAGACCACTCAGCCAGGTAAGACTATATTGCTCACTTCAGGAAATGAAACGTTTCTTTCATGATGTTTGCACAGGGTGTTTGGTGGACATTCATTAACCCATCCTGGGCCTGTTTAAAAAAAAAACTTTCCCACTTGTTTTAACTACCATGGCAACAGCTAAAATGCTTGATGCTGATTGGCTGTTGCCATAGTAGTTACCATAATCAGACACATACAGTAATTGGAAAATTGTTATGACGCGAAGTGGAGAACTATTTCAAGGCAAAATAGATAATTATTTCCCTCATCAAATTGGCAACTCCTAATTTGTTGCTACCTTTTAATCACATCAAAATTTAAAATGTGACAATATGTTTTCAATCTAAGGATTTATGTAAATTACAGTGGTCTATGCACTAATAAAAACCATTAGAAAATAATGAAGGCAGGTACAGTAACACAATAGGGCTCAATTAATAGAGGAATTTATGATCTTTCTTGGGTACATTTGATAAAACTTGATATATTCTTGCTCAAATGTAGGACTACCAAACCACAAATATGTGGTAAATCATTCCCAGTGCTGAAATAAGCAGATGATCTTTAACAAATAACCATTTTGTATACTTACTAACCACCAAATACCAAGCAATATCCAATTTTATATGGAAATTAATTTATAAAGTAAGATCCTGATCATTGCAATATTTAATTTCACAATTGTATGTATGTGTACACAGTACAGTGATATGGAACATAGAACTGTGCAAAGATTCCTTTTTGAGTTTTAATATTGCATGAATAACAAAAGGCCAGCTGTTGTACAAACAAACACTAACAATTCTTGAATTCTGTCGCAACAGATCATGTTTATGAAACATGATGTACAAACATCTAGTTCACTTGCCTTTCCTACATTTCTATACTTTGGACACATGATTCATGTTTAAAGGGGAAGGAAACGCTGGAATTTTTGCTTGCTGACACTGATAAGTGCAGAATTCCTGTTACTTCTAGATGTATATTTTTTCTTGGGTATCACTAATAATAGAAATGTTTTTGAAACCACTATCAACTGTTTTGACTGAGCACTGGAGGCTGCCATGTTTTCCAACGGTACCGTACGAAACGTCATCTGAGCGTGCTCTAACAAAAGCAGATTATGTAACCGCTGTTGTTGAATCTGCTGCTATGTCAGTGGTTAATAAACCCGCTTTTGTTAGTGCACGCTCAGATGACGTTTTATAATTATGGTACAGTTGGAAAACATGCCAGCCTCGAGTGCTCAGTCAAAACAGATGAGTGGTTTCAAAATCATTGATTATTTACATTATTAGTGATACCCAAGAGGAAATATTCGGCTAGAAGTGACAGGAATGCTGCACTTATCAGTAACAGCAAGCGAAACTTCCAGCGTTTCCTTCCCCTTTAACTGTATGTGTATGGCTCTGTAGACCTGCTAGGATTGTTAGGATGTGTGGTTGACAAACTTTAAATTAAACTCTTTAATAGATCTCTGTTTACTCTTGGCAAAAACTGCATCCCAAAATTTATAGAATATAAACTTAAAGTATTTATTTTCCCACCATTCTCATGAACATACCTTGAAATACCGCAAAATTTTGAGTGCGATAATGATAACTTGTATTACCCCTACTTAATTCATAATAAATTAGTAATATTCATAATTTTACACACTTACTTATAAAAGTTTGTAATATCTTTGGTAAGGATAACATACACATTGTGGTAATATAAGCTGAATCTTTATTTGAATTGAATGAAAATCTACTTTTAAAAAGCTGGCAACTTTAATAGGCAAAAGTAGAAAAAATCACTTATCATCATCAGTATGAATTTGTTTTTAGGTTCCAAATTAACGAGGAATGGGCGTCTTTGGGGATTAAAATTATTTAATGTTTTTAAAGGCACTTGAATGATGGCAAAGTCTGGTTTAAGATTAGTTCACCCTGTACTTTTACATCACATCAATGGTGACAACCAGGCAATGTCTCCTTTCAGATTAATAAATCATGAAGACATGAACACATTTTCTTACATGTACCAATGTAGTTGGTGAGGTGGAAGGCACCAACCTGGAACTGGATAATTAGCTTGTAATCTTGAGACAGCTGCTCACAGAACTGAGCTAATCCCCATTCACATGATTTTTGATGTGCCTCAAACTCACAGGACTACATCATACATGTAAATAGATGTCTATTAAAGTTATTAAGCAAGATACAAAGAATAGAGACATACATAATATGAGCATCATACTTAACATTATTTTTGTTATACTTCATTCAATCATAAACAAAAAGCATACTGTATAACATTACCCTGCCATACAGCAGGGGAATACAAGGTACAATGTATACATGAGAAGATCACATACATTTACAAAACTGACAAACGGCTACATCAGGGAAACATATAAATGTATTTATAATGTATTTTTGGGCGGCTAATTTTCAAGCTTGTCTGCATGAAAATAGCACTCTAAAATTTCTTTTGCATTGAACTCTATGCAAATAATGGGGGCTCTTTTATGCTTTTGGGGGGCTCTTTCTGACATTTTAGGCGGCAAATTCGCTGTGAGGCTGAGCCCCCGTGTATTTTTACTGAGCTACATAAACTAAACATATTCAACAGCATTAACGTGTATTGTAATAGAAGACAGTTAATACATATAGCCCCTAAAGACTAAATAGCAAACTGGGGACTTTTCAAGTTCAATTACAGCAACAAGAAAATGCAAGGTAGTTCCTGAAAAGCGTTCACTCTGCTGTCATTCATCAGCCATGCGGAAAAACAGGAAATATGCTGTTTGCTCTCAAAACTTTCAAAGCAGATGACAATTTATATTTTGAACTTTTTGAAGTACGGTTGGATTGAAAAACAGGACGCTGCCACTTGGCCAACTGCATTATGTTTATTTTTTGAAAATATATACTGTAGATAGCCATATAGTGGTTCCCTTGGGAGGATTCATGTGAAATTCATTTGATAATTGTAATCATATTCCAATCAAATGTGATTAAAAATCCCTCAAGCACTGGCAAAATGTTTGCATACTTATGTACACTAGGCTCGTCATTAGCTCTTACCCGGTATCCGGATTGCCTAGGGATACCATACTCTATTGACGGGTCTTATATGTGCAACCCCAAAATCGTGTAAAAAGGATCCTTTTTGACAATCATGAAAGAGGGTATATTTTGAAGACAAGATCTGACATATTTTAATTGTCAGCACCCCCCCCCCCCCCCCCCCAAAAAAAAAGAAATACAAATTTAAAAAAAGAAATAAAATTGAAGTGCTGTTTTAAAAGGAACCCCCCCCCCCCCCCCCAAAGGCTTGAAAATGTACCAGGAAAATGAGAAATTCAAATCCTGCAGAATATGAGAATCGTCCGAACTTGCAGTACGGTTGTAAAATGCATGTATTTGTATTTTTACTTGCTTTAGGGGTCTCAAAATATCATAACTGTTAAGGGTAGAAAATAAATATTCTTGTTTAAGGGATATTTGTTTGTCTCCTACAAATAAGTGATTACGGTACTTTTTGGAAGTCCTTGGTGGCGCATGGTACCCACCTGTGGAGAGTGGACTCCCTGGGCCTGATCAGGCAGCTAAAATCTAAACTAACTGCCCCTAAATGTGAAAAAAAGTGTTTTCATAGTATGTTTAATCTCATTTTAAACTAAGTGAATAATAAATGAATAAAAATTAATGAGGTTTACTAAAACGTAAAATTTGTTATTTTTGTTGTGTTTATTGAATTATTTTTCGGGCCAGTAAATTTCTCTTTCATGCCGTCATAACAGGAAATTAATGATTTAGAAGAAGAAAAAAAGAGTGCCGAGCCCTGATATACCAAGCTTTCATGTTCTTTTTTATAATTAACAAGTTCACACAAATTAGTGTCATTTTTCTTCAGAACTCTTTTTGTTATAATATTTTTTTGTTCAAGAAGATTCTGGGGTTCCTCTCCCAATCACTCGAAAAAGCCTCAAAAAGAGCCAAAGCTGTGAATGACTCAAGAGGGGACAGCCAGCCAGAAATAGGTTGTTTAAATTAGTCAGGGTCTGTGCAATGGATACATGGATGACACATTTGCAGAGTAAATATAATTGGCTTATTTTTTACACATTAATACACACATAGTTTGCATTATGTGGGCAGTATTATAAAATCAATAGTCAATAGGGACTTTTTGATTTGCACGGCCACTAGTGGACTAGTACGTGCATTATGATACAATAAAGCCCCGTCCACGTTAACCCATTTTTTCGGTCACCCGTCTCGGTCGAGTATGAACGTGGATTCGACCGATTTGGCGTTCATACTCAACTGAACCGTTAGTTTCAGGGACGAATACATAATAGCTCATAAAAGCTCAGTCGGTAGATCGAGCACCGGTCTTGCAATCCAGAGGTCTCGGGTTTGAATCCTGGAGAAACCTTATATTCTTTGCTCCTTTTCATTATTGATTCTAGGCGGAAGACTATATTGCCAGACGGTAACGTGAGTTTGATGTGTGTTATAAAGTCAGTTTTCATGAGTCAGGTAGCTTATGTGTACATGTAGCTATAAATAGCGACCCATTGGGTTATTTTTGTTCTGCTCAGGTGTTCACACTTCACACACATATTCACCATTCTGGTACTGTACAGTCTTCTTGATTCTCTCATCAACTGCCACATTACTCTGGAGCTAGAACCTACATACAGTCAAACCTGTCTTTGCAGCCACCTGTCTATAGCAGCCAACCTGCCCGTTATGGTCACCTAAAGTGATCCCTTGAAGAGGAAAACAATGTTATGGAACCTGTCTATAGAGGTCATCCGTTTTTCCCTTTAGGTGGTCACTATACACTGGTTCGACTGTATATATTTGACATGGTTGATTGGTTTAATTAATTTATATCAAAGTTGACAATGTTTATGAGGGATAACTAGTACAGTTTTGCTTTCGAGTGCGCTTCAAGACATAATTTTGTTGTTATTGAAAATTGACTGAGTGTAAAATTTGAAAAATTACACAATTTAAACACAGAATAAAGTAGTTTTTCCTGCTCTATAGTTGATAAAACAGCCTGTTTATAAACTTATCCTGTGCTTGTCTTGCAGTAAAAAAAAAATCAAGCAGAGTAAATGTAGTGCATGTACATGTATTCACCAGATGAACAGCTTCTTTGTATCAAAAAGGAACTACAGACATGAAATTAATATGTCTGACTGTAAATGCCTCTATTAGGTCTCATTTCTTTCCATTCAGTGTAATCCATTTTTTGTTGGCTTGAATCTGTATGGATTTCCGCTATGTGCGACAGTTTGCATTAAAGGGAACCACCATGAAAAGAATAGTAAATATATGTTTTAGTACTGTGATATTAACCCCTTGACTACAGGAACCGGGTGGGTTGTGTGCAAAGTCTATTGGGATTTCACAAACTAGTAGGGAGCGGGTTAAATAGATGTCCAACACTTTGCTAAGGGTTGTGCAGCTCATAAAGGATGCAGTTACCTAAACTTAGGGGACATAATATGGCCTTCAATTCCATAAGCGCCAAAGGTTTACGAGTGCGTCAATTCTATACACGCATACATTTGGAGACGATAGAACACGTACCTCAGACTAGACAATTGACTAGTCTTCTTCTGCAGACCCATGAACACTAATTATTTAGTATGCTGATAATGAGTTTTTAAATTATATAATTTGTCTGAGGACCTATTATTCTGAACTTCTTGGTGGAATTAATATTTTTTATTTAGAAGAAAATTATTTTGGGGTGTTGGTTCCCTTTAACAGTCAATGCTGCTTTCTATATTTAGCTCTTCACAGGAACTGGCATGGGATTCAGTCAGCATGTTGGTGTGATTCATGAAAAACTTTCTTTTTTTTAGCAACGTTTTTCCCTCACACTATATGTAAAAGTCTCACTCTCATCAAAATGAAAATTAGGGGAAAGTTACTTATTATTCACATCAGTGATTAAATTTAATGTACGTCATTTTATGGAAATATAGTTAAATACATATTTTGGTACATTGAGTTCTACTCTTTTTACAGGACACATTATGTTACTCATTTGTCTAGTTTATATTGGAGACAAATTAAAATGTTACAAAGAAAAAGAGTTACCATAATATACAGTATTCATTTAAGTTTGTACACATGCATGTTAAAAGTTAACACTAACAAGTAAATAACCTGCAATCTAAAGTTTATTATGTCCCATTACTTTGACACTTGTATTTGACTCACTATAATTTGATTATTTGCTATGATCCCCGCGGGAATAGCGCTATATAAATAACCGTTATTATGTATTGTTATGTTATTATAGCTTTCTTGAATGCAATCCATAAATGCATTAACTTTAATATAATTGTATTTTTAGTTTTTACACAAGAAAAGCAATTTGTCTGACATGAAAGTAATGAATGGTCTTGCCCTGGCATTTGAGGGAATCTTATGTAGTAACCTACTTTGGGTCTAAATCTTCACAAATCTGCACTTGATCTCTGAATTATGATGGCTACTGATAATTCAGGTCTTCTGAATCAGCAGATATACAGATTGAATGCATTTCAAGCAAAGCCACATTGGATCATTAGCCAAAAGTATGCCAAGTTTGTGAGGGTGTACTAGCTTCCCTGCGGATTACAAGTACTTTGTAAAGGACGAAAAGGGATCATCAGTGTGAGAACTTTCAGGGAAAATGTCATATCTTGATGAGATTTATCAAGTAAATAACTTACAAGAGCATGGAAGTATTAAAGGGACTTGCATGTAGTAACATTGTCCAAATCCTCAAAATAAATTTTTAATTCCAGCGGTTCCCTCATACAGCCTTCTCGCCAGAAAAAAATTTACGCTTGGCGCAAAATCAAAAATTTATAGATCGGAAAAATTGCGCTTGGCGGAGCTCTTATCGGCGCGATAGCGCCGATCGCGCACGCGAAGCGTGCGCAGGGGGGAGGGCCGGGAGGGGGGATGTGCCCCCCTCCCGCGCGTAGCGCGAAAACTCAAAACTAGACCATCTTTTGGAGCGAATTTTGACCTCATTTGGGTACTAAAACAGCAAGTAACTCGATCAATTCCCACGTGCATGCAGATAGAAAAAAGACCCAGTCGTCGGAGCTGACGCCGCGAGCGTGCATGCAACGTTTCAGTTTGAAACGGGCGGTTTAGATCGCCAGCAAGACTCCAGAAAATTCCATCGTTTTTGTGTCCTCTTTTACATTAAAATGCAGTATTTTACTGTCGGCCGACAGTGAAATACAATGTAGAAAAGGACATGAAAACATTAGATTTTTCTATATAGTCGCCAGCAAGCTGTATAATTCGGGGGAAGCTAGTACATAAACTTTACTCGGGACAGTTGTGCGTTGATGTCATTGTCATAATAATGGCCTCAAAATATAACTATCAACATAATCATAACATGTTTTTTTTTCTTTCCTTTTTAGGAAGATGACAGACGGTCCGAGTCAGTAAGAGTACCACATCCATTTTGTTGCAAGGCTCCTTCAAATCATCGGAAACCGTTCAGCTTCTACAGACATTCGGGCTTGAACAAAAATGCAGTTAATGCTTTATCATAATTTGTCTATCCCTGTTGTTTTAGTCATCTTCTTTTAATAATTAATTTGTTGACGGTCCTGGTATGAGTATGATTTAGTTTCATGTGCGACTGCCCTGCCGACTAGCGATGATTTTGGTTGTGATGTTTAATCATTAATACTTACCATTTTACTTTAGTATTTCAAATGATGGCTCGGCTATTTTATGATAGTTTTACCCCAGTTTTACTGATAATTTGATAGTCATATTTAAAATAATAACTTGGAGATGATTTTTCTTTAGTATGTGATGATGTACAAAAAAATCAACTGATAATAAATAATGAAAAATAAACGATTACTTGGTATGACTTGGTGATGAATGAGTATGTGAACTTGATAATGATTGTGTTGAAACGACTATAAAACCATGACAAGACGAAAGTGATGGTGCAAGTATGACTACATCGATCGGGATTTGGGAATGTCGGCATAATTAAAACTCCACGGCGCTCACGTACCAAAAAGTCTAAGGTAAGTCTGTCAGGTAGGTAATCTGCTTTATGTACATATTATTATAAATTATCAGACAAATTACAAGCCCCAAACAAGTCTATGAACTATGGGAAAGCACTATTTGAATCTATGCCGCGATGTGATCACACAACACACGCGCGCCACGTGGTGGATTTTGAAAGCTAAATAACAACAATAACATCGTAAGGCAAGTTGAAGTTGAATTGCTAAATAGCTAGGGCGGGCGGGACCGGGAACGTACATGTTGCATGTATGTACAAGGTACCGTACAGCTGGCCGTACACACAGAGATCGAGTCGTGATTATTATACTATCACCGTAAATAATGTCACGTAAAACTTGTAAGATATTTTGATCGCCGAATCATTGTTGGTAAGTTCATGTTTGATATTAAATTACCTTTACCTCGAATAGACTACTTGCATGCTTCGAAAGAAAACACAAATGGTATTTTACGTCGTTTCAACGTTCTAATCATGGACTGTTTGCAGCATGCAGCTGCACACACGAATGCCAATGCAATGAACTTACAGTCACAATTTGAACGTGTATCTCACTGTTAAAATGACGCAAAATTTATCTTTGGCTGTCTTTCTGGAGATTTGAAAGTAGTTTATTGGAAAATAATTTAATATTGATCATGGACTTGACGGCGAGGTTGCGATAGTTCTGATATTTGTATTTAAAAATTCATGAGAAACTATACTTTGCGTACGGGCTGGGTTGAATAGGGTTTTAGAATTTACTATACTGCTTCTGACAGCGTATTACTCTTGGTCTGGGTATGGGGTGGGTGGGGTGGGTGGGGTAGGGGGGGGGGGGGGGGGGTGCGCGCACGCACATTATTCAATGGGGACACGTACTTATTTTATTTACACACCATTCCTTTTTTAAATAAATATAAATTGGGGGTCAAACTCGAATTGTATCGAGGACCAACCCGTAACACCCATAAAGTAACAATTCAAGCTAATCTCACTACTTACATTTTGTACTGTAATCGCGGTATTGCCTCTGCCTCAGTTCGACATATTATTTCCTTGGCTTCGCCTCTCTCCATCTTAATGTCTCGTGTCGGTCCGTCTGACGACCATCAGTCGGGATATATTTTCATAATTCGCCAAGGAGAAACACCGGGCCATGTATACCATCACTGATAATTTTCTTCAGTAGGAATTTATAATATATTCGACTTATATAGCGCCTAATAATGATTGATAATCTTCTCTAAGCGCTTTACAATAATATAGTGATCACCGATCATGCACCATCATCCTTTATGTCATAATCACAGTCATCCTCATCTTGATCATCACATTTCATAATTACCATCACATTCATCAGTTCATCATTTCCGATATAATCATGCATCCCCACCGTCATGCTCATCATCTTCATTATCATTTCATCATCCTCGTCCGTTCATCATTCATGTCATAATCATCACCGTCATCCTCATCTTGATCATCCGTTCATCATTTCCGATATCATAATCATACATGCCCGAGATCGTCATGCTCACACCATCTTCATTATTATTTCCTCATCCTTATCCCATCATGGCATGATCGTCCTCAGTCCAATGATTAATCTTTTTGCAAACAAATTATCAGCTATCCTATGAAAGTTTGTAACTTAAACCTTTCTTTCTGCATGTTTGTTTTCCCCGGGCCGTTATCTGATGCCGTTTGTCCCTTTTTTCTCTATCAATTTATTTTCCATTTATATCCGAATCTAAGTTCTAACTGTTGATCATGTCTAGGTATTATTTTACAGCTTATACAGCCAATTAACGTTTCCTTATAATCGCTCAAGTCGGACCAAAATGCCCTCATTGTTTATTCCCCTTAATTGGTTATGACTTTAACTATCTATAATCCCTTTGTCTTATAAATATAATTATCTCATGCCCAGCATGATCCGTCTCATGTTGTGCGTCCGTCTTCAGCTCTATTTGGACGATCCCTTTCTCAGTGTCTGACTGTCTGTAAATGAAAGCAAATATGAAATAAAACATGTTAGATTATTATCAAAACATGTAGTAGCGTGTTATGATCGCGGGAAAATCATATATATGATTTTCTCTGATCATAATACGCGAAAACAAAATGCTATTGTCGATCGTACAATAATAACAAACCGTCCACGTGCGTGCACGGTGCTCCGCGATCAGAGCTAGAGCACCTCTTCGCATAGCGGCCTGGCGCGGGCCGGGGCAGCCCGCCGCGCCGCCTGGCCCGCTTCCGAACGCTTTCCGACGTGTGACTGGGAGTCTTGAGGTTCGTTTCTGAGATACTCGCGACGACCGCGCGCGCAGGGAAATCGCATAGGGATCGCATATCAATGGGAAATCGCCGCAGAAAATATGATGAGAAAGTCTTTCATGCGGTGAAAACATTTCCGTAACATTTAGCATGAGAAACTGTTTGTATAAACATGATTTATTTGCAATTTACTTCAGGCGCTTGGCGCTGAATATTGCGCTTGGCGGCACACTTGGCGGGGGAAGTTTGCGCTTGGCGCGGGAAACTCTACCAACTCATACGCTTGGCGGCGCCGCCAAGTGTTTTATACACTGGCGAGAAGGTTGCCCTCATACCTTGTTGTATTCGTATTAACAATAAAATCATGGGACAGGTTTCGGTTTTTCAAATTTCCCTTTCGTTACAAAGATATGTACGATCGAAGTATTCAGATAAGAAAAACTCCGGTGGAGTTTTGAAACCATGTACAAAGTGAGTGCAGTGAGTTAGTGAATATCACTTTGCATTTTCGCTCATTACTTGGCCATGCAATGTCCATTTGACTTGAATTTTTTACACAATACCCTGTGGACATATGAGATAACAACAATATACATTGCATCAACCATTCATCACTTTTTGCACATGTCAACAAAGTTACTAGATCCCTTTAATTACAAGAAATAAAAAACAGGTACATAAAAAAAAAAAAAACTGTAAATGTCAATTTGAAAAGTTCTTTGTTTAGATATAAATTGGCATAGAAACTAACTTTCTCTGGGAATTCTATATTTATTGGAATTTTCCCTCAAATTAGGAGACAACTCCTTCCGAATCATTCCTGTCTCATCGTTATTTTTAACATCTCATATATTCTAGGCTTTTTGTATGGAAGCGATGTATAATACTGTTATAACGATCCACAGAACTGCCAATCATTCCGTTTTGCCAGAATGATTCATTTTTTGAAAGATAATTATGGCATTTCTTTCTTTCCATGTAAAATCCTTTTCCTCCTAACTTTCATTCATATATAGTACTTTATTTTATACATCATGTATTGAACAATCTTCCAATTTTATAATTGGATGTGCACAGGATGCAGTAAAATGATGTGTTGAAGCAGAAACTCTCATGACGACCTGTCTCGTTGAACACGTCATTGCCTAAGTTGCTAATTTACTTTAGACGTCAATGTTTCTTTTAATAACCATTGCATACATGTAAATTGCAAATAAGTTTAATTTACAAAAATTCCCCTTTTGGGTTTCAAATTCCCCCTTTCCGCCATCTGGGTTCCTTTTTTTCTGTGTTGCTAGGTTGGCAGCTCTGGATCCATAATACGAATTGCCTCCTGCGGTCTGCCCACCTCTGGGAGTCTACAGAAGGTATCAACTTGGATACAACCTGCCCTTAAAAGGATTTAGTAACATTGTCCAAATCTTCAAAATTTACTTGGAACTCTAGCGGTTCTCTCATACCTTGTCATATTCATATTTACAATAAAAGCATGGGAGAGGTTTCGGTTTATCAAATTTCCATTTCGTTCAAAAGATATTTACGATTGAAGTGTTTGGATATGAAATTATCTATGGGACATTTTCAGCCATGTACAAAGTAAGTGCAATGAGTTGGTGAATATCACTTTGCATTTTCGCTCATTTCTCGGCCAAATAACATCCAATTAATTTGAAATTGTCACACATTACTTTCTGGACATCAGATCACATCAGTACACATTTTATTAACCATGCAGCACTTTTTGCACTTGTCAACGATGTTACTAGATCCCTTTAAATATTATGCATTGAGTAGATACTGTATGTTATTGTATAGTGTAAGCCAACATCAGCGTCATATACTGATACAAATTCATACATAGTGCTTCGGATTATTGGATAAAGGTTTATCTTGTTATAAATATGAATTATTCCAGACAGTCTGTCGGAAAGTGTATCTACAATCTAAATGTAAAATAATGTTGACTTACATGTATTATGCCTCCGCAACGAAGTTTTAGTTATATAAATCATCTACATGTAACATGGCCGATTTAACATACATACTCTGTCAATGTTTAGTTTATAGATTTTTATATTGAAACACAATGACAGTTTTAGTATTAAATATTTTCACAGTAATTATGAAATATCTCATAAGAAACATATTAGATATCAAGCGTATGATGACAGGCACTGATAAGGATGATTCAAATTACTGCAGTTAGACAGTTTGTGAGTACATTGATGAATTAAGTAATATTTCCTTAGATTTATCTGCAGCTTATTATAATACAAAACTGAAAATAATATCCCTTCATTTTTATGCTAAAATGAAAGGAGAGAAAAAACTAACAGTATAGCTGGCGTATTAACCGCAATTTTTTCTGATGGAAGAACCCACGAAAATGGGGTGCGGTTAATACACAGAGATAGTTTATGTGCAGGAATAGTTTGATAGGATTGTTTGTGTTATTTTGTTTACTAAAAGTTTACAAAAGTTGGGAAGAAAAGACTGAAGAAAAGCCAGGAATGTATAGTTCCATTATGATTATGTTACACTGTTCCCCAGCATAGTTTGATCATGTAGACAAAAATTCCCCTATTTAAATGACAACCTAAAGTTGGAATGCGGGAATACACAGATTTGTATACACCGGCAAATAAGTACAATGTACTTTGTTGTAATTATTGTGGAGATTTCTATTGATACAACAATTTATTGTATCATACCTGTGCAGTATGTAAACTCAAGAGGGCAGTATGCATTTTCATGTACATTTACATCTATACAGGTACATGTACATGTAGTACATGTATGTACCAGTCATTATGTACAATAGTGTGCCTAGACTCAACTTAAAACAATATTACAATTCTGGTTTAACCCATTTAGGGTTGATTGATTCTGTTATAACATGTATTCTCCATATACCCTAGCCAGAGTATTTTGGGGAACAGTCTTGAATGGGTTAAAAGGTCTCTGCCCCTCCCCCTCCCTCTCCCCTCCCCCTAATAATTTAGAAAAGATAATACAAAGCATTATTTGTTTTAAATTTGATATTACCAAAGCAAAGAAATACATACTGTAAAGTGTGCCCCCCCTATAATGTGTGTGCCCCCCCCCCCCCCCCCTATAATTGGTGTGCCCCTATAATTTGTGTGCCTCCCATATAATTTGTGTGTGCCCCCCCCCCCCCCCTGTAATTTGTGTGCTCCCTCCCCCAAGCAGTCTGACCACTCTATGCCATTGAGTACAGTTTGTCAGGTAGTTGCCACCCAGAATGCATTGTCCAGCGACCCTGGCTGGTATGCAGGGCACTCTACTACTTTTGCTTTCATGCCTTACATAAAAATCAGTCTAAATCCTTCCTTGCAATTGGTCTTAGTCTATGAAATCAGTCCCTTTATAAACCTCCTTTGATTCTACTCAGACAATTGCAGAATGTGAATCTGCAGTGCACCTGCGTTTCAACCCTTGTTTGTAACATTTGATTGATTTGAATAAATAAATATGATTTATAATAATGTAGTTCAAACTTCAATCACAGTACAACACCTGTACCTGCTACTTCAACTGTCATTTGCTGATCTTGCACTTTCACCAAAAAAAAATCTTATTTTGGGGGTATCGTTTTTATTAAATCATTCATTGACCATTGCTTGACCATTAATTATTAGGCTAAGATTAATTAACTCTCAGAATGAAAATAATTATGATTTTATGTACCATAAAAAACAAATAATACCAAATACGAAACAAACAAAATAATTTCAAGGAAAAATAATACTTGACTATCTCTGCATCTGAGCCATAAAAATAGTACTGATTTACACAACGTTAACTTTTTTTTCTTTCTTTTTTTTGTTTACAATTTGTGGTATATTTCACAGCCTTAGTGCTAAATTACATGAGCCAAATTTATTTTGTTTTCATATTTGTACATTCAATTATTTTACTAAAAAGTGCAGGATGGTTTCCAATTGCAAATTATGATTGGATTGAAAAATAAGCTGGAAATGTGTCCTGCTGGTTTCCTTGGAAATTGCAATACTGCCTGAACCAATTAGACTTGTAGTACCATTGCAGACTTGCATGCTTGAATACCAATAACAAGGGTCTGTCTGGATAGCTATAGTGTGTATTTACGTGTATATATGTTATTATAGACTCAAGCTGACATAATTTGTATGCTGATTCTTACAGGCATATTTGTATATAAACGAGGACCAAAGTCTACCTGCATGATTGCATGCTATGCCGCACAATGAATAAAAAACCTCTCCTCTCCTCTCATTTCGGTTCAGAGGGTGATCGGAATTACATGTACATCATTTTATAGTTAGTTTCTATTGCCACAAACTACCTATATAATTATAACCAGTGATGGGTATATTATTATTTGGATTAACCGTTGTGACATCACCGCTATATGTCTTCCTTGAAGCTGAAGTGATGTGAAAATGCGATGCAACTTGTAAATTTTATGCCTGCATGGTTTAGTTTTCATTTTGTTTCCTGAGTTTGGCCGATAGTGTGATGCGGCTGGCTACCATATTATCAGTTTATAGCAATGGATTTTGCGGGATAAGTTTACCTATTTGAATTACCTCCTGATGATGTATTTAGTGATGTGAGATTTCAATGTTTCTTGTCCGTTTGGATGCTGATATGCCTTCATCTACTGAGAGCAGTATTCACGTAAGATTATATAAGTATAATGGTCATGGAAATGATATATTTCCTATATTTTGATAGAGTGGTTGTTTCTTGTACCCATTCAAGACTGGTCCAAACAAATATATATATGGCTGGAAAGTTTATGATATAAGCTGGCATAATAAATGGATTAACATTTTGTAATATGTTTTGGTTTTACCTCACGATGCATATTCTTACTTTTATGAATTTAATTTACACTTTTAAATACTGTAGTTTTGTTTTCAGCAATATATAATTTTACCATAATTATGTGGGATACAATCTTGCATTCCCATTGTCTTTCTTGCCGTACCCTACAAAGACAGGGCTATTTGAGGTCTTTCTAGAGTGTATGTGTCGGGGGGGGGGGGGCATTTTGCCCCTCCCTCCCTTCCCAAGATCTCAGCCATGAAATGCCTGATCAACACAAAATTTGCCTGTGGACTAAAGTGTATATATATACATTACCATATATGGTAATTTTTGTTTTGTTTTGAAAAACTCACTTGTTTACATAATGTGGTAATGTATATAGCAAATAAGGTCATGAAATTGATATTTTTGGCCATAAATCTTTTTTTTCTCGATAATTGAACATTGGTTTTCACTACATATTCTTTAGACCAGTTGGAATAATTCAGGTGTCATTTGTATGATGATCTCTTGACCCCAGGGAAAGGTGCGTCATGCATGGGCGTCGATCTGTCATTGATACCCATTCATCAGGGGGGATGATCTATTCATTCATCCCCCCCTGATGAATAGGTATTACGTAAGTATCGACGCCCATGGCGTCATGGATGCGTCATGCACTCCCATATTGATGACGCACAGTACCGTCATGGAAGCAAAAGGTCAGTCACAACACTGACCCATGTGTGCGTCATAGTCGGTCACTTTACTATGGGTGCGTCACAAGGTTCGTCAATAGGACCAATATGACCGTCATTTTCATGAAATGGTGCGTCACAATTTTGACTGAAATATGCGTCAATGTTTCCTAATGGTGATTCACTTTTTCTGACGGAGGGTGCGTCATAGTTCATAAAATGGTGACGTACATCGATACAATGACGCACCTTTCCCGGGGGTCAAGAGGTGCGTCATACAAATGACACAGTCTGCATAATAATAATACAACAACAAAACTTAGAATAGCCAACTTATTCCTATATATCAGGGCCCGATCAGGCAACTAAATAATAGTTGAACTTCAAGAGAACAATGTAATTTCACATCTGTTAATCTCATCTAGAAGTAAGAGAGCAAGTACATTTTTATAATGATGGGGCAAGTAAAATTTCAAAATGTATGATTTTAATTGCCGAATGGGCCAGTACAGAAAAAAGTTAGTGTGGGGGCTTGTATAAACAACCATTAACATTGAAAACGAGACCACATTTAATAACAAAAGTATTGATCTCCTAATGTTTTGTAATTTTTGTACACAAATCATGAAAATGAACAATCTTCGGGCGGACATGCTGTTAAGATTTTAATACCTGCAAAAGATAGTGCCCTTCTTTTGCAGGCATATTCAAGTGCATTAAAATAATACATATATTCCAATAAATGTCCCTCTTGAAATATCTGATTTTGACCAATAGTATGCACACTTGTACACTTTTTGTTTGTAAAATAATGTTCATTTTGGATGCGCACGATACGCCGCCATGACACTCCACGACCAGCCCGCTCCGACACGCCATTGTTGCCACCCAACAGGCGAGCCGAGCAAGCGGCCCGTTGATTGGTTGAGCACGCCAATGTTTCCGCCCAACAGGCGAGCCGAGCCAGCGGCCCGTTGATTGGTTGAGCACCCGTGTGCGTCGGCCAATAGGCCTTGTCCGTTATTGACCAATTAGGAGCGTACTCGCTCATGCGGGATAGCGCGTTGTACTACCGCAGGGTATATATTCACTTGCTTACACAGTATTTTTGTATCACCTGACGAAGTGTTGCAGCGGCGCACGAAACGTTGTGATCTTTTAGATTCCTTGTTGACCATACATTGCGAGACAAACGAATATCACTAGCGATATTATTTCCGATACTATATCCACAATGAGTAATATATTTAACATTAATGTTCATTGTGTTTACATTTGCATGAAACCAAGGAGCTTCCTTGATGAAACTAAATGTTATTATAATTTACCAGTTACCTTCACAACATAATATTATTATACAAAGGTCACAGCTTTGTGTTTGCTTTATATGCTTAGCTGTTATGCACACAAACTATATTGTCACTGAGATGTTTACTCAGTAATATTGTCCATAACATGTACACATGAGTCATGTTACTTGTATATAAATGTATGTATATCAGTACTAGGTATATATTCATAAATGTTGTACCAGTAAGCAAACCTCCACACTAATTTTTGTTTCTACTTGCCATAACATCCATAACATGTACACAAAATAATATGTTGTGTAGTTGAATGTGTATCATTAATATTAATACATTTTGTACAAGTAGGAAAGCCTCCACAATATTTTTTCTACTTGCCCATTTGGGCAAGTCAAATCATGAATTTTCTCATTTTACTTGCCCAAACAGAAAATGTACTTGCCTGAAAAACAAACTTTTACTGTATGTGAAACAAAAGAAAGCCCTGAGACCTCGTGTGTTTTTTCACTGGTATGTACAGGCACTAAACATTATGCAATTGCAAAGGTCACAGTGTTATGTCCGTTTGCTTTTATACAAGTATCTTTATGTGCACTACATGTTGTTATCACATCTGCATGCTATATGTATCAAAGAGATGTTGACGCAGCTTTTTATGATTTTATTGTAAATTTTTTTTCTTCCATGCCCTAGTTTGACGTAAGTTGTAAATGGCGCCTATTGTTCTGCGGCGCTTGCACATTTCATGCGCCTTCAAACGGAAGTGTAAAAAGGGGAAGAATATTATTGATATGGGATATCTTGATTGACAATATCTTTTTAACATTTACTGTGGCATGTACATGTAGTTGTGGTGAGAAATGCGATCGATTGTGTGATAGACTTGATAACGATTGCATGTTTCCTGTTCGTGAAGTGCATTAATTGCATCTGTGCAAACTACTACCGTAAAACTCCGTGTATAAGACACACTTTTTTTCTGTCGGAAAATTTTCAAAGTGGGGGGTGCATCTTATACACCCTGTAGTCATGTTGAATGTGTATTTAACACATGGTTTAGGGAATGACAAGAGCTTGCTGTCAGTTGCAGCATTCAGCAATATATACCTTTTTCTCACACAAAAAATATTGGTTACAGATGTAAATATTGCAAGTTTATTGAGCAGTAATACTGCTGCTAATGAATATTCATACATTCGTGAGCAGCAGTACTAATCAAATATGCAATTTTCTAACCAGTGGTTATTAATTTTGCTCATAATTAAAAATAGTTGTTAGTAAATTTAGGAAATTGCATTATATTTAGTGAGTATTGGTGCTCATGAATATTCATGAATATTCATATTCTGAATATTTATGAGCACCAGTGTTACTGCTCAATAAATGTGCAATTTGTGTACTAAAACCACTATTTTTATGTGAGAAAATGATGTTGATGAATGCTACATTCAACATTAAGCTATTGTCATGCCCTAGACCAGTGGTATTTAAGCATTCCAACATCACTTCAGGGTCTTTAAAAAAAACTACAGGGTGTCCAATAAAAAATAAAAAATAAATGAAATAAAAAAACCTTTTTTTTTCTTTTTCTTTTGCTGTGAAAGTTGGGGGTGCATTTTATACACAAGTGCGTCTTATACACGGAGTTTTACGGTACATACATGTAGTACATGTACACGTTCCAATCTATGTAAAGAAGATACATCAGGGCTCGACACTAGCACTTAATTGCCCACTTGCCCGGGGCAAGTAAAATTTCATAAATTGTTTAGTTTGCTTGCCCAATCAGGCAACTAAAGTATTGGTCAACTACAATAGAAAATGTGATTCCTTTCTTGGAAAGCTAAATCTAGAATTAAGTGGGCTAGTAGAGGAAAAGGTCAGTGTGGAGGCTTGGTTATAAATATCCAGTTAGGTGCAGGTTACAATTTTCTGATGTAAATTACTCTTAGATTTTTAGATGAACATTAGTCAAAGAACATGTTTAGAGAATATTTCTTTATGTGATAATTAACATATTTTTTTTTTTGGGGGGGGGGGGGTAGTTTTCAAGCTTGCCTGCAAGAAAATGACACTCCACAATTTGATTTGCATTAAACTGTATGCAAATTTTAGGTTTTTAAAAATGATTTTCGGGGGTTCTTTTTTTGCATCTCGGCCCCGAGCCCCCAAGTTTTTTTTCCACTGAACCCAAATGTGATACAAATGCAGCGAACTTGTGAACTTTCATGTTTCACTTTCTTCTAATAAATAGTTCTGGCTGAAGCACTTAAGTATAAGAGATATATATTTTGATGGAGTTTTATGTGTGTTTTTACAGTCCTGAGGTTAAGGGACCATGTTGTTTGTAAAGTTACATTAAATATATTCTCTTTTGTATCTAGGGTCTTGAAGGACACAATTAATAAGGAAATGAAAGTTTGTGTCATTGATGGGATTCAATGTGTTCTGGTGTAATATCAACAACTAATTATCTCACATGATATTAACACATTTTAGCCAGGGATGCTGAGGTCTTTTGCTCCACTATTATCATTCCTGTTTTTCACCAACAAGCATAATACATAAATTGACAATATTTTTTGGGCGTATATATACTGGCACATTCTTGCCTGGGTGGGCGCCCAGGGTGTCAGGGTGTATCTCAAGTATGTAAGCTAGATGAGAAAAGTACATTCACCCTCCCAAAACCAACCCTTGGGTGTCAATTCTAGCCTTAGATTCCATCTTGATTAGTGGCTCCCACCTGTTCTAGTCTTAATTCATAGTACCTTGCACTGGGTAGGTCATGCTTTATTTTATGTATTCAATCAAGAATCGTGGTTGAATGTCAACATCAAGTCAATCAGTGGTGTCACAGGGTTATTAATCATCAAGACACTGTGGGCCTTGGCCAATAAAACAATGTACTGCAGCTAAATGCAATGCAAATGCTCATGGGGGGGGGGAGGGGGGGGGGGGGGGCCTCAGGGCAAATAAGCCCCCAAGGCCCCAAAATGCCAAAATGAGCCCCTCCCCCCCCCCCCCCCCCCCCAGAAAGAAAAAAATCATGCAAGAGCCCCCTTTATTTCCATACAATTCAATGCAAACTAAATTTGTTAGTGCTATTTTCATGCAGCTTGAAAAGTAGCCCCCCCCCCCAAAAAAAAAAAAAAAAAAAACTAAATAAATAAATAAATAATAATAATAATAAATAAATTTTAAAAAAATAAAAAAAATCAATAAATTAATGTTTTCCCCTGATGTACTGTATTGACTTTGTAGAACCATTTCTTGTTTGGAGCTACAAGGAACTCAAAGTGGATTGGCTTTACGTACTAGCACTATAAGTTACGTCAAACACTGAGGTGATGTTGTTGTGGAGATGACTCATGGCTGTTTGTTTGCAGTCTGCCTTCCACTGATCATCCCATCCTCTAAAAACGTGTTAAAAACACGGGTCCTGTTCCTATTATTATTAAAGGAATCTAGTATCATTGTCCAAAACCTCAAAATCCAATTGGAATTCTAGCGGTTCCCCTCATACCTTGTTGTATTTGTATTAGCAATAGAAGCATGGGACCGACAGGTTTATTTTTTTTTTATTTCCCTAAGTAAAAAAAGATATTTACAATTGAAGTGTTTAGATGTTAAGCTATCCACTGGATAGTCGTAACCGTGTACAAAGTCAGTGCAATTAGTTAGTGAATATCACTTTGCATTTTTGCTCATTACTCAGTCATACTGTATAACATCCATTTAACTTGAAATGTTCACACCCAGTGGACATATCAGATAACAACAATATACATTGCATCAACCATTCATCACTTTTTGCACATGTCAACAAAGTTACTAGATCCCTTTAAAGATAGGTGGCTAGTAATTGAGAGAGTCACACCTTTTCCAGTCACACCTTTTCCACTAGCACTTGCCCTATATATTGCCCTGGGCAAGTAACAATTGACATCAGGCAAGTAAAATGTCATAAAAGGTATCAGTTAGTTGCCCGATTGGGCAACTTAAAGTTTTTCACCTAGAAGAGAAAAATGCATTTTGTATGTGTAAATCGCATGTAAAAGGATGTAGGCAAGTACATTTTTCTGTTGGGGCAAGTTCAATGTGAAGGTATATGAATTTACTTGCCCGAACGGACCACTTCAGAAAAAAAAAAGAGTTAGTATTGAAGCTTGCCTGTTCTATAAAATTGTTCTCTATGATTTAGTTTCAACCTGATAAAACTGTTCTTTATAATTCAGTTTCAACCTGTACAAGTCCATGGATAACATGCGTATTCTCCATAATATAAGACTCTAGTCTGAGTATCATCAGGAATGGTCCTGTATGGGTCAAAACAAAATTTGGACACACTAACTGTTAGTGTGTCCAAATTTTGTTTTGATGGATACATTTACAGAATGAATTGATTACACCCTCCCCTCTGAGATCATTCAAATCCCATATAATTAATACTCCAGTAGCTTCCAGTAGCTAATGGGTTAATTAGTCATTCCTACAAACTTGTTTACATACATGTATATATGGACGTCACGTGAATGTGCTTTTTGATGTTAAGGAAACCCCCACAAGTTTCCATACAATACTTAATACTCAATAATATCATATCCCAATAGTATTACACTTTCTATTTATATATTTTACTGAACTCAATAATATCAGGATGTTACTTTTTAAAAAAAATCATGTACATTGGATGCTCGCTTTCGATTTGAGATATGTCTTGTACAACAAAAAGAAGAAGACTTCAATGTCAGTTTTGCCACTTTAATCTATGCCTGGCTTATTTCAGCTAATTTATGGTTGGTTGTATTTACTTTAGTTTTTAAAGACACGTTCAAAATCAAGTATGATTTGCAAATAGTTTTTCCAACAACATAATAACATATCCATTTCAAATACCTATTATAGTGTTATGATGCAGTGTAATGTGTCATGAAATTATGTAATTCTGATATTGCCTTATTTCTCCGTCTCAACTGGGCATGAGACTATACAATATTTTGTTTTCCAATGCCGGCATGAAGCTAGTATGTAATGTAGTTCATGCATGAAATTGGTGCACTGTGAAGTTCTGAATAATGAGTAGCTGTATTGTGCCATACAATTGAGTGTATTTTTCTCATTATAGCAAGCGAAAAGTGTTTTTAACACGTTCCCAATGAGTATATGAAATCCCCATAGTCTTTGTACACAACCCACTCGGTTCCCGTGGTCAAGGGGTTAACAAATTGGTAGTTATCATGTGCATGAATCTGACCAGGCAGCTAGGGCTGTGAAACTATAGCTGTGAATACCAAATCGCTGCGTGGTGCCATGCAGTATCCTGCTGAGAGACGGACTTGTTTTCACTTGATAGACTGTGGGCCAAGTCAAAGGGGTTACATACATGATTGTATTATTTCTGAATTTCAGACAGCTCGATTCATTTGACTTCTTCCTCCTCTAACTGCACCTTCAACCCACTGAAGACAATCTGACGTATATATAGTATTCTATGTGGACCCAACTAATAAATACATGTAGTCTTGCATGGGTTAACCAGAGCTCTGGAAACTGTTCTCCTAAGTATGCAAATGTCTTGCATCAATTCTGAAAATAGTTCTAAACAACTTTTGACTTCCTCGTTTCTGGCATCAAATGAAAAACATCCAGCAGAAAAAACACAACATGTGGTTCTTTTTGTTTGCTTTTCACCTGTACTTTGTGTGATATGTGGGGATGGTGAAAAGATTCCATGGACTTTGTGAAGACTCCTTTGACTTGATGTGTTTGAGAATGTGAATGAGAATGGTAGTTAGGGTGTGGGCTCTGTAAAAGTTTGAAAGTAATGTACAGTATGTATACCTAAGAAATGAGAGAAGAAAATAAGTAGTTACTTAGTAAATTGCATGTAGGTACAGGACAATCACTTTGAACAATTTTTGAATAATTTGATATTATTTTCCAACAGCTTTCTCTAAGTTGTAAAAACATACATTTATTGCGACAAACTTATAAAGATATATTTCTTTCTTTTTTTCTTTCTTGCAGGACAATGATGAAGAAACAGAAGACAGACTCAAAAGAGGATGGTAAGAACAGTTTAATTCATACCTTTTCTTTTGGATCAAAACAATTGTCATTATTACAATGATGTCTATATATATATACATGTAATGTAAAAATTTCACAATGATTGTTCGTGTTTATATAAATTATATTGTTTGCTCGTGTTTATATGAATTACATTGCTTGTTTTAATTTTATGTTTAACACGTACAATTCAGCTTGTTTGCTGCCATATGAATATACCATGAATAAATAAATAAATAAATAAATTTGCATCTAGAGCTCAAACAATGTCCATAATTTTTTCTGTTGGCTGTGGGTTTAAACAGGAATTATATTTAAAGCATTCGCAAGCTTTGGGCAATATTTATTATTCTTTAGTATGAATGTTCTGAAACTTTCCACACAAATGAAGTGAATATTATTAAGTGAGTAAATAAATCAATAACAAATAAAATACGGTGATTGAAAGTACTTCAAAGTATTATGCTTTGACAGATCTGCTGCTAATAAATCAGTGTTTCTTTAATGAGTTATGCATTATAATTTGTATGTTGTGAAATTCATAAAAAAGATATCTCATTTGTTACTGTCAATCGGATAATGTATGTAGATGTACGTGTACTGTAGTTTTTGTCAGTACAAAATTTAGATTTGTTTTCATACAATTGATTGCTATGACAAACTATTTTTTGTAAACAATTATACATTGTTGGAAAAACAAAATAGTGGAGATAATGAATATATTATATAGCCATTCTGAACTGGTCCCCCTAAACTTGGGCACAACTTTCTTTTATCACTAAGATTACAGACAGTCCCCAAAAAGATTTTACCTTCTTTAAAACATTATTTCTGAGGAAAAGTACTATTACTGGGCCCCGTTGCAGAAAGAGATACAATCGATTGTAAGTTGCAATTAATTGTAAGTCAGAAAGTTTGCGCGTTTCAGCCAATCAGATTTGTGCATCTAGAACACATGATCTGACTTACAATTAATTATAACTTACAATCGATTGTATGTCTTTCTGCAACGGGGCCAAGGTGTTCTAAATGTGCAAATCTGATTGGTTGAAATGTGAACATTTTCTGACTTGTACAATTAATTGTAACTTACAATCGATTGTATCTCTTTCTGCAACGGGGCCCTTGAGAGAAATTATTCAATTGATCAGTTGTTTTGGATATAAAATACATATTAAATTAGGAATGGAAAATATGTAGAAATCTGTCATTTCTGATATTTTGTGTGTGCACTTTCCGCCCTTGGTAATTAAAGCGTAAAGCGGCCAATCACACTCGCACAAATGGTTAGTGTTATAGTGTTATGCAAAGGGGCTGTGCACAGTGTTCCCTGAGTGCGTGGCAGTTTTCCTGAATGGAGGTGTTCGGTAACCCTGCCATCTTATTTCTAAAACGAGATTCCTATAAGTAACATTACCACTATACATTAATCAACCTTTTCATTTGGCCAAATTCAAAGAAGCGGAAGTTCATTGTTCTGGCTTCGGTGTACATGAATGGATCATGCATGCACATAGATAGGACACACCTCCCATAGCAACCATGGCATTTTGGTTCGCATGAAAAATTCGATATAAAAAACACCCAGTGATTTACACAAATAAAATGAGGTACAGTTGTTCATGTATGTGAGAACCGGGATTACATGTAGTTCCAACTAGATTGAAAATTTTGACAATGCTACTAGATCCCTTTAAGTTGTCATGCTAAGCAAACAGAAGTTTGTATATATGTCTTGTGACTTCAATTTAGTTTTCACTTTAATATTTGGCAAATCTGGTGACTTCAATTAATTTTTTACTAGGACAAACTTCCATGCATGACATCAGCTACATTTAATATGACAGTGAAAATAATAATCAGGGGCTTGGTGCAAATCCCCCCCCCCCCCCAAATGCCCAAAAGAGCCCCCTAAAATAGAAAAAAGAGCCCCTGAAATTTGTATCGAGGTCAATGCAACAAAATGTTGGAGTGTCATTTTCATGCAGGCAAGCTTGAAATGTAGCCCCCGAAAAAGAAATTGTATTTTTTCCCCCTGTACTATAATATCCATGCATTTATGCCAGACTGGACCATTTTATGTTCAGTTGATATAAATTACCAGATGTTAACTTCCTTGTTGTCAAAGCTTATTTGGGGCATATCTCATGTCACTTTTATGGCAACTATTTTGTGTAGTTAATAATTAACCTGCCCTTGTGTTAGTAAATGTTATTGAAGATACTGTGCTCATTTTGCAAGTCAAACATCTTAAGTTGCAAGATACAGGTAGCTCTCAAATATGCATCTAGCAACATTGTCAAATGACAATGAAAGAAGCTAATAAGCTGTAAAAAGGCATGTACAATTACAGTATAGCTGTAAAAAGGCGCGTACAAATGAATGTGAAAACTTTTTTGACCGATAAAAATTAAAGGGTTTTGAAAAATGGACAAACTAAATCCTAGACATTGAGCAATCTCAAAACAAAAACATGTTTATTATATTTCAGAATATTCTAAATCAACTGGTTTGCGAATCTTGGATTTTCAAATTTGTGAGATTTAAAAAAGGTGCGCCACCATCATACTATGTACCGTCAAACCTGTGTATAGTGACAACCCAGTGACAAGTGACCACTGTAAACAGGTGACCTCTATCACCTGCCCTCTTGCCTGGGACAAGTAAAAATTGATGTCGGGCAAGTACAAATTTCATAAATGGTCTAATTGGTTGCCCGATCGGGCAACTAACATATCTGTTCAACTGCAAGAGAAAAATGTTATTCCTAATTATATTCCACATACTAAGAATCTTGCTCTACGATTGGTCAAAAGTTAATCACGTGATGAAATATAGTTTCACCCATCGTTACACTCTGTATATATCTTGGGTGAAAGTGCGTTGCACTCACTAGATAAAAAGTACTATCTACACTCCGCGGTTGCATTTAATTGAATACCAATAAGTGGCGCGATAACTCTATGCGCCACAAATTTAATTGTATTCGTTGTGCATACGGTATACGTAGTACACTGCATACGCTATGCACTGTACATCAGAGGTGTCGATCAGCTGTTCGGAAAACACAATGCATTGGCCGGGGCGAGCATTGTTTGTGAACAATTGCATCGTGTTTTCCGAACAGAACGACGCCCCTGTTGTATACACTGTTTGCATGCTCGTTCTGTGTACTCTACTAAATGGCGGCCACAAACATAAGGTTTGAGCTTTTGGATGAGGATGAAATGGACACGTTTTTACTGGAGAGTGAAAGTAAAAATACAAAGCGACAACTTAAGTTCAGCCTGAAAGTATTCCAAGATTATTGCGATGCGGGAAGCATACTTTTTAACGAATTGTCTGACATGGACTTGAAAGCGCTAGACCAAGTGTTGGGGAGACTCTATTTTCGCGTTTGTTGACTTTTGAACTGTTTTTTTGGAGTTTACATTTCGCGTTTTAGCTTTTGGAATTACCCTGTTACCGAAATTGGAATAACAAGTCATTGTTGGTAAGTAGATCAAACCTAGTAGTAACAGTACTTAGACTTAGAAGTTAGACTTAAGCCCGGCGCAGACAGAGCCGACACGACCCGATCCGACTGGCTTTAATCAGGCTAGAGTTGGGCCTGGTCGGTCGGAGCAGATTTATCGTGTTGAATCGGCCCCAACTGGCATCCAACTGTCTCTCGACTGGCAAAATGTGTGTCGCGAGGCACTGAAAACTAAGCCGATCGGAATGACAACCAGTCGAGTCGGCTCTGTCTGCGCCGGGCATTCTGAGTAGACTAGGGGTAGGCCTGCTTAGAAGTTAGACTACTAGTAGTAGTAGTACTACTAGACTAGATCTAAGTTCGATGTGAACCAGTCGAGTCGGCTCTGTCTGCGCCGGGCATTACTTTTAGAGTACTTAGAGTAGACTAGGGGTAGGCCTGCTTACACTACTACTAGAGTACAGTATTAGTACTACTAGTACTAGACTAGATCTAAGTTCGATGTGGAATATAAAGCAAATAATCACCTTTTGGTTTCAGGTGATGGCAAACTATCACTTCCTCGGCGATCTGAATGTATACGCTATCTTTCCTCAGCTTCGCTTCGGAAAGATAGCTACATCCAGCTCGCCTCGGAAGTGATAGATTGTCCCATCGCCTTCACCAACGGTAATTATTTGCTTACTATCATGAAAATCTCATCTAGAAATAAGAGAGAAATTTTTCAAGCTAGCGAAATCAATTTGTCTTTTTTTCCTACATGTTTTGGCAATTAAATTTCCTATTCAACAAGTACATTTTCACCTTGGGGAAAGTCAATTTCTTGTTCAGGGCAAGTAAAATGTGAAATGTACGATCTTGCTTGCCCAAATGGGCAAGGACGTACCTAGAAAATAAAGGTAGTGTTGAGGATTGTACGGTGTATTTTCATCCCGAGTTGTGAAATGTCTACCAAGTTTGTTTCACCAGCTGAGGTTACCAGGCACTCATTACTCATCCAGGGCATCATACTGTATATGTGACCAGCTATATCAAAAACTGCACTTGTCGGTAAAAAGTCAAAATGTAGATTTTCATACCATTAGAAAGGCCTCATCACAAGCTTTTATTTGATCCTTTGTTTTAACAAATTGGTCAATAATTGGTGAAGATATGATTGTTTCAATCTTACAATCATAAGTCTGTTACACACATTATGTGAACTTAAAATGCCCATTTCTTCAAAACATGAATGACCGACAAGTGCCGGGTTTAGCTATAGCCGGTCACATATGATAATCAGGGCAGGTAGAAGTCGCTTGATTGATTTTGTAGCCTCATCTCCCCTGTAGCCATGGTTGCAAAGAGAAGAAAGTCGTCTTGTAGGGAAGATGTGCTCTTTGTACAGGCTGCGTGGGAGCAGAGCAGCAGTTAGAGAGCTCTGCGTGCAATTGATTGTATCTTCTTCATGTTACATGCAGGCCTTGCCCTTAGTATAGCTGTACAGTTGCGTGGGATAATATTACATGCAGTAATTTCCATTTACAGTATTAGCTAGCGATATTTGGCCAGATATGTATTAGTTATCTATACTCATTGCAATTTACAATAAGAGAATGCCGTCCAATACCCATTTTTAAGGTTAAAAGCTATTGAAGATTATACCTGTAGAGAAGATACATTATTTTGAATTTCAAGTTCTTGTGTTCAAAAAGTTTTTGATTTGTCATTGTCATTATCCTTCTATTGACATTTTGGAAATTTCTTTGTCATGAAGAGCGCAGCCTTTGCCTTCACAATTCCAAGTATGCTGCTGCTGATCAAGAAACCCATCAAGAAATCTTCTTCTTTTTTTCTTCACAAATTTGTTTATAAATTCTTAAATTATCTTGTCTTCATGCACAGCGAAAGTTTCTTTGCCATGAAATGCGCAGCCGTTTCCTTCACATTTACCAGTATATTGAGCACCGCTGATCAAGAAAGTGAAGAAAACTATCAAGAATGTTCTTTTTTCACAAGTTTTTTTAACAATTCTTTTCTCTTGTCTTCCCATGTACAGCGAGAGTTTCTTTGCCATGAAGGGCGCGGCCCTGGTCCTCCCTCACTCCAAGGACACGCAGCGGCCGATCAAGAAACACCCAGGTTTGGTCCATTCAAAGAGCGCTTCTGCCGCTGCCACGGCAACCCCTGTCACTCTCGATCTAGATCTCGTCCCTACCGGGCCACCTCTTTCCGAAGCTCGTAAGATGCAGATAAACACCGGTTTTCTGTTCTTGGATGGCTTTCTTGACAAAATATAACCTCACGGTCAAGTTTTTGCATTCACCTCATTAACGTTAATATTTGGAAATTCAGAACCTAACACATACGTTTTGATAATAAAAACAATTTTTATTTATATCGCGCCTTATATGATTGATATCATCTCTAAACACTTTACAACTTAACATTAAATTTAAATAAAGACAATTGGCTGCAAGGCTTTTATTTCAAAACAATTTTTTTTGGTTTCAAGAAGGTTTTTATTTTACATTCTAAACATCGGATTTGGTTTGCTCTTGTTGAAGTTCAAAACTAATCTTTTTAACTCTGGTTGCAAGACTCACTCATTTATGAGAATCTATTTGCTGTTGTTGAAATGAATATATATTGAAAATTAACTCTCATAGTGTTTGCAGGTTGCATCATTTTCCGGTCATCACATAAATATAATATTTTATTTGCTCGTCATATGTGTATATAAATACTGAAAAATCAACTCCCATATTTTTGAGTTGCAAGATTTTCCAATCATTTTACCCATGTCAGACTTGAATTGCTGTGTAATTGCTGACTAATATGAATTTTAGCCATTATACTTCACTTTACAAATAGCTACCACTTACACTGGTATTGTGATTTAAAAAGTTGGATAAATGATGAATTATTGTTATTATTTTTGATTTTTAATTAAAATTTTGTTGGGGGTGGGGGGAATATCTTACACATACTGAGCCTAGTATCAAGTTTCAACATTCCATAGAACGAGATTACTTGCTGAATAGGAACACAAACAACTAAACCCTCACTGTTTTGTTTGATGTGAACTTCAAATGATGTAACCACGATCATGGGCATCAATCATCCATATGAGAAGTTAATTTTATAAGTAAATTTAAGATAGTCTGACATTGTATTTTAAATCCATATTTCAATAAGTGAGAACAGGCCCACACTAACATTCAACTTGGCTGAAGTGTATATTATGCATACATTGATGAGCATCGCATGGAATTGAGGTTTTGCCCACTATACTACTCTTCTTTCTTACATTTCTGTCTCTTTCTTTGTTTTCTTCAATTTCTGTATCCCTCTTTTTCATCTTCTTCCACCTTTTTTGAAATGTTGACATGTATTTTCTTCTATTTTTATATTTATATATTTTATATTTAATTAATTAATATTGCAGTTCATTATTATGTGCATGTTTTACTTTGAGCCTGCATGACACATGATTTTTATTCCATTTTAAAATTATAATATTATTACTATAATTATTAAATAATGTAACATTTTTTGTACAAGTTTTTACATTATTTTGTGTGCATTGGTTGTTAAAATGATTGGCAACCAATGTACATGTCCATTTCAGTATACTAATATTAAATAATAAATTGTGCTAATAAAGCGCAATATACTGTACAGTGTCTTTATATGCACTTAACATCGTAATGATTGAAATAAGTTTGCATGTTTTCATTGCTCAATATATTTTGTGTTTCAAATTTTAATTTTGCTTCAGATTTGGGTGGGGGGGAGTGGGAGGGCACATTATTTGTTTGTGATTACATCCTAGGGACTCAACCCAAATTCTGCCTAACACTTTAATATTTTATATTAAATATAAAAGTTTGTATAAATGTCACAAATCTAGTCATGCTGCTAATTCATATATAATTTGTCTTCACATGTGACCTTGGACAAGGGACATTTGCATGAAAGATGATTGCATCATTATGTTCCTGATTTCAACTTGGATAATTTTCAAATGTTTAATACGCGATGACTGGCAAATGCCAAAACCAATTTCCCCAACTGCCAATTCCTGTGAATATGTGGGTGGACTTACATATAAATATATATACGTTGTCTGTGTGCATTTGAAGAGCATAGTGTGGGGGCAGTGGGAAAATCATGTTTAAAAAAAAAAGAACATGGTGGAAGAGCATGGCATGTGTTTACTCAGATTGTTGGCAAGATACCCAAGAGTAGGCAACCTGGATGGATTTATGATACGCATATATTTATTTTAACCGGTTGGGGATGTGGCTAGAAGTAAGAGATTACTGTAATTACATTTCCAAGGAAAATTACTGCATTTAGTGCTACTATTTGTTAACTACACAGTTTGGACTGAATGTCATATGACAGAGTAGTAATGAACGGAAATGAAAAGTGCTCTTTGCTAAATTAATATTAAACTCATCGTCATTATTAACTTGTTCCAACTTCCAAGTCGAACTGTTGAAATGATCCTCTGAAATAAAAAAATAAAAAAATCATAAATATCTCAATAACAAATAGACATTTGACAAACCAAAGCTGGTTCCGTACACCTTATAGTAAGAAGAAAACAACCATGCAGGAATCAACCACTAGAGGTGCAAGAGAGTTTGGCCGATTCAGAAAAAGTTATTAGATCCATTTTATTTATCAACATTTTTATCTTATTTCAGCTCCCTTTTTTTATAATAATAATAATGATAATAGCTTGCATTTATATAGCACTTAATACTGGGTTTCTAAGCGCAAATTATTATTACCCATGGTCATCTGGTACAGTTCAAACCTACACAATGATATTGCTTAACTTTCTCAATTCCCTGGGGAGCATACAAGCCATATGCTGCCAATAGCTTTTTATTTCCTTCTGCCAAGTCTTGACAGTTTTGTATAAGTTTTTACTTGTATTCTTACAGTGGTCGGAGAACTACAGGCCCATCTACAATGTATATTTTGGCTATTAAGACCCGAGGACACTATCAAAATGGTGAGTTCAAAATCTTAATAGTTTTCGCCCATCAGACTGCAATTTGTTGAAAGCATATTAACACAGATGAAATGTCTTTTAAATTCTGTAGGAACCATATTATACCACAACAAATCTAAGTTTAGTGATATGATCATTGTAACAATTCGTAAATGCATTTTTTAGAGCAAGATAATGGATTCATTTATAGTGCACAATCATGATAGAATATAATTGTATTTTCCAAATTTGTTGACATTAATATGGAAATTTGGACCAGCATCAGAAAACATAGATTTCAGTTATTTTGCACCCACTTTTTTGTTCTCCTGACAAGCAGTTACTGGAGTTAACATGGTGCTGGTGTCATGGCTTTACTCATAATAGAACAAAGAAGATATTGTTATTATACAGGAAAAATAAAACTCCCGGACAAACCCCCAAAGTGTTACACCAAACATGTCCTAGTTATTTAGCAACCTATTAAATTTCCTTTTGCTTGATTTACTTGCAGGCTGTGAGGTTAGAGTCGACACTGGAGGGCTACATTCGCTACATGGTACTGGTGTCGTGTCTGGACACCCATCAGAACACCGAGGAGACGATCATCCTGGGGGTGGACATCATGGAAGACAAAGCCAGCATCGGCCTGGTGCTGCCCCTGTGGGCGGACTCTCACATCCTGATGGACGGCGACGGGGGATTCACAGTGACCACTGGGGACAACGAGAGGGTCAACAACTTTAAGCCGGTCTCAATCCAGGCCATGTGGTCAGTCAAAAATAAACTTCATTATTATTATTTTTTGTTTTTGTTGTTGAGGGGGGGGGGGGGGGTACATGTATATTTGACAGTGTGATTTGACACCTGTCTATTAAAAGAGACCACAAATCTTGACTCAATCTTGAATGCAGTTTACATGCAAATAGACCCTGTATAGATATAGATAGAGACCACCTGCTGATAAAGACCACCTTTTTGTCTCCCTTGGGTGGTCTTTATAGACAGGTTTGATTGTATTATAAAATTTGAGGAGTCTCTTTTGATTGTATGACTTAACCTGTATTCTTTGGATAGCTTTCTTCTAATAGATGATACCCTTGGTCTCTGCTTTGACTTTACAGGTCCGCACTGCAGGCGCTGTACAAGGCAAGCGACCTCGCCCGACAATACAACTACTTCCGTGGGGGGTTACACATGACATGGATCGGCTACTACAAGAGCATAAGGCCCTCGCCCCTCGGCTGTCTAAAGGAGTGGGAATATCTGCCTGAGATTGTATCGGAGCAGAGCGAGGAGATCCACTACTTATTTCAGAGAGAGTAAGTTCAATCTATTTATGTTATCAGAGAGAGTAGTTCAATCTATTTATGTTGTCATTGCAATCACATTACTAGTTCTAGGATGGGTTGCACATGCATGACATGGGAATATCTGCCTGAGATTATATCAGATCAAAGTGATGAGATTCACTACTTATTTCAGAGAGATTAGCATTGCAGCAATCACATTACTAATTCTAAGCTGGGTTATGCATGAAATGGATCAGCTACTATATATAAAGAGCATTATGCCCTCCCCCACCAAGGAGTTCAATCTATTTATGTGAAGATTGCAGCAATCTTCTAGGGTGGATTATGCATGAATTGGATCGGCTACTATAAGAGCATTGGGGCCTCCCCCCTCGGCTGTCTGAAGGAGTGGGAATATCTGCCTGAGATTATATCGGAGCAGAGCGAGGAGATTCACTACTTATATCAGAGAGAGTGAGTTCAATCTATTTATGTTAAAGATGGTGTCCTTCTTTTGCAGGCATCTTCAGTAAAAAAAAAAGATATAAAAAATTTAAGTTCATAAACCACAAGGATATTATGTACATCCAGTATTAGTGACATTTTAAAGTTCAGAGTGATAGATTGAACTTACTCTCTCTGATATAATGCTTGAAATGATGCAAGACAAACCAATCGCTTTGTAGTTTTAAGCCCCTTTCCCACCGGACCTGCGTAGTGTGGCGTACCAAGTACGCCAAAATTAGGCTGCGTATTCATAACAAAAAATGTTGCTCCGGTGTAGTCCCTGCGTAGGTTATGCATAGGCTGGCGTATGGTTACGTACCCTGTGCATAGGCACCGCATACCTATGGTGTATGCAATTGGCGTACCTACGCGTACGATTGCGTATAACAGGCGTAGGGTTGCGTACGTTTACGTAGACCTGGCATAAAGGATACGTAGGTTTGCTTATGGTTGCGTACGGTTGCTTTACTCTGTGCGCAAGCGCCGTGCAAAAATGCAATAAACGCTCATAGGAGCCGCGAGTGTAGCCCTTCAACAATACGTAACACTACGCCAGCCTCAAAGGATGTTTCGTCAGACTGGCGTAGGGTAGCGTGCTATTGCGTAGGCATGGCGTACAGTAGCATAGTGTTGCGTAGACTTGCATAGACCTGCGTCCAGTGTCTACGCCGAAAGTACGCAGAAAAAATTAAGCATGTTTAATTTTTTGCGTCAATTTTGCGTACCCCTTTGCGCCGCTCAGCATATTGTTACGTAGGGCAGCGTACCTTTGGCGTAGTCGGTACGCAACACTACGTAGGCCCGGTGTGAAACCCCCTTTACTCTCAGGCTCATTCCCTTTCTATTCTGAATCTGTGTATCATGGATTATTCTTTTATCCGGTTACCAAGAAGAATCAACTTGTTACATCACACATCTGATTGAATTCATTTGATTGTGCTTTGATTTGTATGCCTCCGCCAACGAAGTGGCCGGAGGCATTATTGTTTTTAAAATTGAGTATCAATATGAAATGCAATAAAGGGTCTGCGGATGCTAGAATAATTAAATGGTCACAGCAACCGTTTATTCTAGAAATCAATATAATTCCACTATAATATATTTCAAGTTCTAATCTTCTCAGACCATCTCCTATTATGGTATATTCTTTCATATAAAACAATAATCTCCCAACTCTCCGAATTGTGGCTGGCAAAAGGTGGACAGTATCTTTAAGGTTAGGTTGGGTTATGCAATGACATGGCTTGGCTTCTATAAGAGCATCACACCCTCCCCCATCAACTGTCAAGGGAAATGGATTACTTCAAGATTAACACTGAGTAGAGTGGAGAAATCAACCACTGACATTTAATCTATTACGTTAGGCATTCAGTCAAATCAGTTTTTTAAGCCCCGGGCAATAGGGCAAGTGCTAGTGTAGAGCTCTGCTGTGCACTTTATTTTAATGGGTGATTGTTCTTTGAACTTGAAGTATATATTTGCATCATAAATCTAATCCATGTTTGTGGCGTTGTCATTTACATGAGTTGTCAGTTTACCAGAATCTCCTCAAAGATTCCCTTGCATATTTTCTGCTTGATTGTAGTCTTCCAATATTTTTATTCTACTGTATTTAACCTCAATTTTTAATTACAATTAGAAGCATAAATCATATTATCTATGACTAAATTTGAATGTGTTTAATGTAAAATTCAGTTAAAAAATGAAAAAGAGGCATCTTTGCAATAAGGCTATGCAATAAGGCAGTAAATGTATGATCATTTCTAAGAGTCAGTTTAATATTTTGTTTGAAATGCAGATTCAAGTTTTCATGCTCATGTTGATAATAATTGTTATTACAATTCGCAGTGGCAGGTATTGTCCGACAGAAGATGAGCTGATCAGAAGATTCATCTTTGTGAAGCTGAAGGACATCATGATCCAGACCGACCTGGAAACGGCCACATGTAGAATGGTAAATCACAGCTTCAATAAAATGAATGCATTTAAAGGGATCTAGTAACATTGTCCAAATCCTCAACACTTCCTTAGAACTCTTGGTTCTCTGACTCTTACCTTGTTGTAATACTAATAGAAGCATGGAACCAGTTCTGTTTTTTTTTCAAATTTCCCTTTTATTAGAAAGAAATTTCTGATTGAAGTGTTCAGATGTCAAATTATCCACCGGATAGTCATAACCTTGTACAAAGTCAGTGCAATGAGTTAGCAAATATCACCTGTGCATTTTCGCTCAATACTCGGCCATACAACATCCATTTAACGTGAAACTTTCACATCTCACTATGTGGACATATCAGATCACAAAAGTACACATTTGATCAATCATTCATGACTTTTTGCACATGTCAACAAAGTTACTAGATCCCTTTAATACATCAAGTCAATTGGGGTTTCCATCATTCAGTCATATTTGTGGAGGTGTTGTGGCACGATCGGATAGACCCCTGACTGCCAAGCACGAGAGCCAGGTTTGAAACCTATATCGTTGCCTCAGTACAGCACTGGTGTCCTTCAGCAAGGCACTTAACCCACATTGCTGCTCCCGTATGTTCAGTAAGCACAGAACATTTGTGATTGCGTCAATGATATACATGCGTAAATTTGGAGACAATAAACTAGTATGTAGAACCTAGACAATAGAACTCATGGAATTAGTCTTCATATGCAAACCCATGAACACATAATTTATCATGAGGTTAAGTTTTCAAATCATACTATTTTTCTGGAAACTTATTTTCTGGTTTTGTTTGTGTGGAATGGGCTACTAAAACTAATATCTTTGTAAGAAAATTATTTTTTGCTGTTTGGTCCCTTTAATGATAGTGCTTTGGAATTGTGTTTATTTCGATAACTTTAGAAAAGTTTAAAATTATCCTTGGATTATTGCCAGGTTTATATAGCTACTGACTATACGAGCAATGAAAAGGGTTTTATGGGAACGTCACCCATTCAAAGGTCTTTGTGGCTCAATGGTTGAGCACCGGTCTAGCAATCCGGAGGTCTCCGGTTGGATTCCCGGCGAAGCCTATTTTTCTTTGCTCATTTTCATTCAATTATATACATGCGTACATTTGGAGACAATAAACATATAATAATGTATATCTTAGACAATAAAACTCATGGAATTAGTCTTCATATGCAGACCCATGAACACATGATTTATTATGAGGTTGAGTTTTTCTTAAATTTTTTTGTGGAATGGGCTACTAAAAACTAATATCTTTCATGTATAAGAAAATTATTTTGGGAGTTGGTTCCCTTTAATGATAGTGCTTTGGAATTATCTTTATTTTGATAAACCGTTTCACCTTTCTCATTTTGTGACAGTTGAGAAATAGGCTTGAGGAAGAGATCGGCAAACCTCTGAAGGAATACAAGCAGTTCATTGACAAACAGATCCTGCTCATCATTGGCCAGCTGGACTCGGCAACCAAGATCTTTGATCACGTCTACCTTGTGAGTATGGACCATTTGTGACCTTACACCACAAAACGACCGTTATGTCGCTGTGGTAGTTTCTCTTTTATTAGCTAAAATAGTAAAAGTTTGTTCAAAATATGAGATTTAGGATTTCCTGAATAAACATATTTCAATCTAGCTTCTGTAACATTTTGAGCGTCGGAAATCATGTTTAAATATTATTTTTTCATCTAATAAATGTGATCTTATTACAGCGCTTTAATGGAAACTGATCTTTTAAATGGCCCGTTTCTCCCTTTTTTTTCAAAATGCTTCAGCCATATTCCAAATCTTTGCTGTTCATTTTGAGAAGGTTTGCTTAGTCCAAATATGATGAATGATATACCATTTTAAAGGTAATGACTTCTATTTCAATATTTTATGAAAAGCAGCACAATCAGTTTTCCCGACTTATTGGTCGTTTTGTGGTGTAAGGTCACATTTGTCTAATGTTACCAATTATTTTATTTAACCCGTTCAATACGATATTCTGAAATCCCCATAGACTTTGTACATAGCCCACCCGGTTCCCGTAAGCAACGGGTTAAGAAAGCACCAAAGACATTTATTTTTGTGTTGTTTTTTTTAATGTTGATTTTGGTTCATTTATGTTTAGATTGTGTAAATCTGTAATCTTACTAACTATTATGCAGAAACAATGTAAAGCACATGTATGCACTATACAAATTGAATTCATTATTATTATTATTATCAAACCTATTTCCACTGATCATTACAAAATACATTATGTAAGATACATTAATTGCAAGTTGGAAAATATGCACATTTTAGCCACTTATTGCGCACTTATTCACATATTCTGACTTGCAATAAATTGTAACTTTGTGATTGATTGCAACTCCTTTATATGCAACACCACGAGGGTAGATGGTTGCCAAATGTGATGTTGTCGAATTGCCACACCACCACACCTTGGCCCTGATAAGTCGCAATTAATTGCAAGTCCGATCATGTGACTACATGTGCCAAACTGATTGGTTCAAATGTGCATACTTTTTTACTTGCAATTGATTGCAACTTTTCTGCACTCTTCAATAAAGCAATATGAATTTTATTAGAATGTAAATACAAAATAAAGTAGTTGAACTATTTGTATGGCAATTCTAATATGTACTTTTGATTTGAATGTACAGGGCTCTGAATGGAATGCCTCTAATCTAGATGAGCTAGAAGAAAATGGGTAAGTCTGCATTACTTTAGAGATTTACATACTTTTACGTACTTTGTAAGTGTCTATTAGAGTCTACTTTATGACAAATGTATATTTTATGTTTGTTCCTTTTGACTTCTTTTACATTTTTCTATATTTCTATTTATATATTTTTGTTTCTTGAAATGCTAAGCTTGTACCAAACAGTACCATATCAGACATAAAGTAGTGTCATTTTTACCAATTAAATTTTTGCATAAATTAGGTTTCTCATCATAGCATTGGGTACATTTTGAACATCAACTATCTTATACCAAATTGTAGCCTATTAGGCGACAAATATTTTTTTCAAATTAATATTAAAAAAAACATTTTACCAAAGAATTTTTCCATGAATTGTTTTTCCCAGCACAGCATTGGGTACATCCTAACCTGAAGATCACCAAAGAATGCACCAACTTCTTCTCTAACCTCTAACTTGCACCAAATAGTACCCTATCAGGCGTAACAAATATTTGTATGAAACTGATGAAAAGGTGTAGATTTTACCAAGGAATTTTCCCTTAAATTGTTTTTCATCATATTTTGTTTTCCCATCACAGTATCGGGTACATCCTGAACATCACCAAAGAATGCGACAACTTCTTCCCAGACCTCTTCCAGTATTGCAACATCCGCCTCTACGATGAGGAGGAGTCCGAGCTTCTCAAACATTGGGACAATACTTATCGCTTTCTCTCAAAAGCCAAGTGAGTTTGAAGTAGATCAGTTCTATTTTCTTTTAAAGCTAGCTTACCTCGAATTGTAATTAGAGTTAGGGTTTAATAGACCTCTTCCAGTATTGCAACATCCGCCTCTGCGATGAAGAGGAGTCCGAGCTGCTCAAACATTGGAACAATACTTATCGCTTTCTCTCAAAAGTCAAGTGAGTTTGAAGTGGATAAGATATATTTTCTTTTAAAGCTAGCTTACTTAGAATTGTAATTAGAGTTAGGGTTTAATAGACCTCTTCCAGTATTGCAACATCCGCCTCTACACCGAGGAGGAGTCCGAGCTGCTCAAACATTGGAACAATACTTATCGCTTTCTCTCAAAAGTCAAGTGAGTTTGAAGTAGATAAGTTCTATTTTCTTTTAAAGCTAGCTTACCTAGAATTGTAACTCGAGTTAGGGTTTAAATAGACCTCTTCCAGTATTGCAACATCCGCCTCTACGATGAGGAGGAGTCTGAGCTTCTCAAACATTGGGACAATACTTATCGCTTTCTCTCAAAAGTCAAGTGAGTTTAAAGTCAATTTATAGTCAATTTATCCTTATGTACAAAGTCTATGGGGATTTCAGAATCTCGAAGGGAACAGGTTAATATGTAGAAAGTATAATGGCTTTATACTACAACCAACTGTAGAGTACTCAACAGCTGTGTTACTGAAGAAACAGCATGTATAGTTTCTAAACTTATCCTATACTTGTAACATCCTTATGTATTGTTTTATCCCAAGTTACATTCAACAGAAGTTGATGAATTTGAGTGTAAAACGTGTAGAATTAATCACACAATTGTTAATTTGTATATCTTTATCTAACCCACAGAGAAGCAGGGTCTAAGGTTCTTGTGCACTGTAAGATGGGCGTCAGCCGATCAGCATCAACAGTAAGTAGTTTTATGTTAATACTTACAAGCGCTTAGAGGCTTGTTGCAATGTTTGCTATACAAATGCATATTATTATTATTATTATTATTAAGTGACAAGATATGTGCAAGTGATTCTAGCCTCCACACAAGGCTTTTTCTGTACTGGCCTATTTGGGCATGTAAAATCATACATTTTGAAATTTTACTTGCCCCAATATAAATTTAACTTACCCCAATATAAAATTTACTTATGCCGCCTTACTTCTAGATGAGACTATTTAAACACAATATGCAATTACATTGTTCTCTTGTAGTTGAACAATTATTTAGTTGCCCGATTGAGCAAGCAAACTGGATAATTTATGTAATGTTACTTGCCAGACACCAATTGTTAATTAAGCGGTCAAGTGCTAGTATCAAGCCCCAAGTTTATTTGTGTTTGGATTTAGCAAAACCCTACACTTGTGGGTAAAAATTAAAATTGAGATTTTCAAGCCATGAGAAAGGAGGCCTCAGCACAAGCTTTCATTTGATGCCTTCTAAAAACATTGGACAATAATTGGCAATTATGATTCTTTATATCTTTAAAAAATATTATGAGAACTTACAATGCCAATTTCTTCAAAACATGCATTACCCACAAGTGCAGGGTTTTGCTTTATCCTGTCACATTTGTATCCATTATCATTTGACTGAAAGTTATCTCTGGATTTGTTATGAAAATTCCAAGAATGCATTTCTTCTGCTGGAAAAAAAACAACCAACCACTGGATAGTACTTTGCATTTTCACTCATTACTGCCATATAACTACATATATCTATTTAACATGAAATGTTCACACATATCAGATCACAACAATACACATTGTTTCAACCATTCTTCACTTTTCGCACGTGTCAACAAAGTTACTAGATCCCTTTAACTCTTAACGTGCCAGTGATTTTAATGCTCTATAGCATTTGTGTGTATTTTAACTTGCAAATATGCGAGCTTGGCACTCAAGGAGTTAAACTATTTTTGGTAATTTTGTTGCAGGTGATTGCCTATGCCATGAAGGAGCATGAGATGTCCCTGGAGAAAGCGTTGGCATTTGTGAAGGAGAAGCGGCCCATCGTCAGACCAAACAAATCCTTCCTGAGACAGCTCCAGATATACGAGGGCATATTGGAAGCAAGGTATTTCTCTAGGGCCCTGTTGCAGAAAGAGATGCAATCGATTGCAAATTTGCAATTAATTGTAAGTCAGATCATGTGACTAAATGCGCACAGCTGATTGGTTCAAATGCGCAAATTTTCTGACTTGCAATTAATTGTAACTTTACAATCGATTGCAACTCTTTCTGCAACAGGGCAATGATGTGTAATAGTTGAGAGGGGTGAACAGTATTATTTGAAGTGATTGCCTGTATAGTGAAGAATTATAAGGTGTCATAAGATATTGAGAATCAGAGAAAGTTTAAGAAATGTGCAGTTGTCAAACTCATCATGGCCTTCACAGATCTGTGCGATAACCCTTGAAGCTACACGTAGGTGTGATCAAATTGTTTCTATCAGAACAAAAACTATGAAAAGGGGAGCAAAGAAACATTGATGAGTGTTGGGTGGGAACTAACACCCTTCCTGTCTCACTGTGAAGTAATATGATCAGTAAAGGAATTCATCTTGGTCTGGAGATTTTTTGGAGTTTGGTTATTGTCTGGTTTTGTTAACTTAAGTATGCATTAAATTGCTAATAACTAGCTTATTGATAAATTGAATAAATATGAAATGACAGCTAATGTTTGGATTTGGTTACTCCTATTATGTTGACATTTTTGTCTCCTTTTCCATCTCTCTGTAGTCGTCAGAGACATCGGATGTTCCGCAGCAAGTCGGAAAGTTCCCTGAGTCGGAGTGGTTCAGTCGAGTGTCTCGTGGAGAAGCCTGTGTTCAAAGGGATAGAAGAACTGACCCAGGCCCACACCCTACCCCGCAATCATTCCTGGTCCCCAAAGGACTCTGAAAAAGGCGAGCAGGACTTGCCTCTAGGAGCCGTTGGTGGCACCGAACCTTCTTTCTACATCGGCGCTGATGGTCACCTTGGAGTAGGAAACCTTATGGGTGATGCCGGTGGAGCAAGGATAGAAGGCGCTTGTCTAGGAGAATCCTGTACCGATGATATTGTGGTCCCTGTACCAATCGTCCGGCCAAGCTCAATTGTGAAGCTGCAGAAAGAAGGGACACTCGCTGCTGGTAAAGTGCCTTTCCTAGTCCACACTGAGGAGACAACACCAAGTGCCTCAGCAGGGATATCAACAGTACTGTCCTCTGAAGACCCTTCCGGCAATGTGGACACTGAAGAAAATTCAAGCAGTGAGGACCTAGTTCTGAACACAAATAACAACAGTGCCAATGAACTTTCTGCAGAGGACTCCAACGAGCAGTACCAAAAAATATGTGTGAAATCAAAGGTCACAAAGTTTGAGAGCAATGTCATTGGAGCCGTAGAAGCAGCTAGGGAGGAAGGGACGAGTGGCGAGGAGGGGGAGGATGACACCAAGATGGAGACTTATGCCAGAGAGGCCATCCCCTGGAACCCTGGAACAGTACTACGACAGAAGCAGGAGATCGAAGAGAAGATGAGTGGTGGCAGTCCCACTAACTCACTGGTCATGAGGTTTGAAGACGAGCTGGAAGAAGAAGGGAGCCAGGAGAGGAAAGGAGATACCGAATGGAAGCAATGTGAAGATAACAACCAAACCTTGCCCACTCAAGAGTTGTCCAGAGCGGATGAGCTGGTCTCATCAAGCAACACTATGGTGGAAAGTACTCCAGCAATCACAGCAGAATCTTTTACAGATTCGCCATCTTCAGATGTTGCGAATATCCAAACCGACACTCTGGTGCACGAGGGGAGCGGCAGTACTACAGACTCTAACGAGATGGATCAAGGGGATAGTTGCAATGTGGCAGAGGATGATGAGCAAATGGATACGGACGAGGTCGCCAGCAACTTGAAGACCGAGACGGTTTACACCACCTCTGGGGAGGAGCTCCAGATGGCTATAGGCCTGGTGGAGAGACAAAAGAGGGAATTCGAGCAGAAGAAGAAATTGGACAGTTTGAACGCTCCTGACAGGAGAGCATCAGAGACGGACGGTGCCAAAGATGAAGCCATGGAGGCATCGCCTCCACCTCGAGATCCTAAAGATGCTGGTGTGTGGGGCAGTGATTCATCAAGGAGGAAAGACGTTGCCGAAGACCAGTGCAGTCCTGGGGAGAGCATGGCAGGTGTGAGTGATAGTGATGATGCATCGAGCCAGACGGCCTACTCAGAGGAGGGGAGCACCTGGAAGGTCGGGGATGTCAGGAGGCACAGGATGTCACTTGAAGGCAAGATGGAAAGTGGTAAGCTGAACTACTCTTCCTTATTTCTTTGCAAGCATTAATTGTCCTAATATTTTGGTAATATGCATTTTTTCTTTCCATTTCATTTCATTTATTTTCATATTCTGCATTAAAAACAACAAACACAATTGAAAAAACTGATGCAATAACAACTACATTATCAAAATTCTTACAGATAAAAAATTGGTGTACAGACAAAAGAAGAAGTCTACTAAACTAACAATAAATAAGAATATGGAAAATGCTGCTGAAAACTGCTTGAAAACTGCTTGAAAACTGCTCCTCACGGCCTTATGGTAGAGAGAAGAGAGAGAGGAAAAGAAAAGGATAGAAGAGAAGGGAGAATGTGAATGCTATTAAATATTATAACATTACTTTTATGACAGGGGGAACACCACCAAGTCCAACCAAGCGGTTATCCAGGAGGGGTGAGGATGGAGAGGAGAACTGCACACTGACAGAGGACGAGCTGCAGGGGATCCAGGACATGGGGAGCATCCCGCTGAGGACTCCATCCCCTGAGGTTGAGGGGAGCGATGCGGAAGAGGATGGAGCGGCGTCACAAGGAGAAGGTAACATTTTGTGAACACATTTTTTGTTTGGGGACATTTTAACCCATTCAAGACGGACTAATTTTGGTATAACATGCATTCTCCATAGACTCCAGCCCAAGTATTTTCGGGACCAGTCCTGAACGGGTTAATATACAGTGAAACCTCATTATAACGAGCACCTTGGGAACTTTGAATTTACCGCGTGATATCAGATATTTTGTTGTATCAGGGCCTAAAAATAACAAAATAGTTTGCCTGGACCTGTGTAATGATCTCGTTATATGAGGCACCTCTTAATAACAGAGCTCGTTATAAAGAGGTCCCACTGTATTCAAGGGAAACCAAACACTGACATTTTTACTAATTGTTACTGATAAGTGAATAATTCCTGTTACTTCTAGTCATATATTTTCTCTTGGGTATCACTAATAATGGAACTTATCAATGTTTTTGAGACTACTAACATCTGTTTTGACTGACCGCTGGAGGCTGCCATGTTTTGCAAAGGTACCACATAAAATGACATCTGAGTGTGCACTAACTAAAGTGGGTTGTTAAGTCTGCTGCTCTGTTGCGGTTATGCAACTCGCTTTTGTTATTGCACACTCAGATGACGTTTCATGCCATACCGTTGTAAAACATGGCAGCTTCCAGTGGTCAGTCATAACAGATGTTTAATAGTGGTCTCAAAACATTGATTATTTCCATTAGTAGCGATACCCAAGAGGAAATATTCAACTAGAAGTAACTGGAATTATGCACTTCTCAGTAACATGGAGCAAAAATGACAGCGTTTGGTTCCCCCTTAATCGTTTTTGGAAAGCCTTCCCCAGAAATTCTAGTTAATCAGTCTCTGGTTTATATAATCGTAAAATGGATATCCAAGACTTTGGGAACACCTCTCTGAGGACACTCTCCATTGTTTGGGGTAGGTGCTTTTGGAAGTGGTGGAGCATTCTGAACAAGATTTTTAGTTTTACAGATTCTATGGCATGCCAACCCCATTAACTTATAAAGGACAATCTAAAATATTTAGGAATGAAGAAATTAAAATATCTCCAGAGACTGGGGCAGGTGCTGTGTCTCAGCTCTTACTTTTTTCTGTACTGGCCCGTTTGGGCAAATAAAGCTTTAAAATGTATGATTTTTTTCTTGCCCCAATATGAGATTTACATACATTGTTCTCTGATAGTTAAAAAAAAATTTAGTTGCGCAATCAGGAAAGCAAACCAGCCAAATTGTGACATTTTACTTGCCCGACCCCAATGTTTACTTGCCCGGGCGAACGGGCAAGTGCTAGTGTGTGCCTTGTGTGCAGGGAATGGTGGCACATCTCAACAAGAGAGTAAGATAGCAAACAAAAAGTTGATGGCAAGCTTATAAGTTTGTTAGTTTCTTTTTAGTATAACAACCCCAATAACCAATGGACAATTAAGAGGAAATGTAGAACTTTATAATGTATGAATATCCATCTGGAGAATGTGATTCTTAGACCTGCCATCTGTTATAGTAACATTGATGTTATTCAGAATTTCAAATTCACAGAAATGTCACATTTAGTACCGTATTTGCCGGTGTTCCGGCCAGAAAGGAACATTATGCATAAGGATTCATCACATGTTAGAAGCGAAATGAAACTGATTTTAAAAAAATATATATATAATGGAGGGGAAAAAACATACCCTGACATGTCATTCCTTCTTACATGTTCAAATTTTGTTGGATTTACCGTTGATAACGGCAAATTCTTTAAGTTGGTAAACCGGCAAAAACGGTACTAAGACTCATCTTCTCTTCAAAATTGTGTGAAGTGTTTTTATGGCGCATTTGAATACATAACAAACTCATGTCGCTTTTCTAACATCTTTGTGATGCAAGGAAAAGTATTGCATGTCATATTATTATATAAACAAAACATTCTGTCTTTGGTCTGGTCTTTGGTGGTTGCAATTGTATCAGTGTTGGTATATATATACATATAGTTGTATGACCTGACTGTGTACATAGTTCTTCAAATGGTTTCAGTGCTATGTATTCTGATAGTGTGCCGTTTGTCTTTTATAAAACTCTGCATGCTGCTGTGTGTTGTGTGAGCTTATCCTGGAAACATTATATGTGACCTTACACCACAAAACAACCAATAAGTCGGGGAAAACTGATTGTGCTGCTTTTCATAAAACATTAAAATAGAAGTAATTACCTTTAAAATGGTATATCATTCGTCATATTTGGACTAAGCAAACCCTCTCAAAATGAACACCAAATATTTGGCATATGGCTGAAGCATTTTTTAAATAAGGGAGAAACGGGCCATTTAAAAGATCAGTTTCCATTAGAGCGCTGTAATAAGATCACATTTATTAGATGAAAAAATAATATTTAAACATGATTTCCGACACTCAAAAGCTAGATTAAAATATGCCTATTCAGGAAATACCAAAATCCTAAATCTCATATTTTTAACAAAATTTGACTATTTTAGCTAATAAAAGAGAAACTACCACAGCGACATAATGGTCGTTTTGTGGTGTAAGGTCACATATTTGGAATTTGTTGGCATGTACTTGTATGAAATAAATAATCTGGTATTTGTATAAATGGTGGTGGGTGGTGCATGCGATTGTATTTGGATTTGTGTTTTTGGAGGGGGAGGGGGGTGTGATGTGGTGGTAGTGGCGGTGGTCATAAAGAAATTATTACAGTAGACCAGTCCCCATTTCATCAAACTTTTCCAATTGTAAGTGTCCAACTTCTATGGCAAGAGCCAATCAGCATCAAGCATTTTAGCTGTTGCCATGGTAGTTACAATAATTTGACACTAACAACAATGGGAAAAGTTTTGTGAAACAGGGCCCTGTCATTGAGGATTGGAATGCTCCAGCTTAACCTATTCATTGTTGACAACTCAATATTAATGCATTCTTTATAGACCCCAATATATAAGGGGTCTGCACACTTTACATACTTGGATATGTTTTTTATAAGGGTCACTATTCATAACTTACAAATGGGGTCACTTTTCATAATGGTCTTTTGTTTATAAGGGTCGCTATTCATAACTTACAAATGGTGTCACTTTTCATAATGGTCTTTGTTTATAAGGGTTGCTATTCATAATTAACAAGTGGGGTCACTTTGCATAAGGGGTTGCTATTCATAACTTTTCAGAGGGGTCAATATTCATAATCCTGTAAAGAGCATGCTATTCATAAAAAGTAAGAATTCATATAGGTCACTATATTATGGTCACTATGGGTCACTATATAAAGTTGGCTATTTATAATATTCTAGGGTCGCTTAATACTTTTTTCAAAGAGCAATAATAATGCATGTCTGTATCTTACATTACACCTAGGCAACTGATTTGCAGATCTGAACTGAAATGCATGATTTAATTTTGTATTGCATGGCATAATATCAAATATTGAGGGTGCTGTCTTGATTTTCTTCAAATTTTGCATGCTTTCCACATAAAACTTATCAAAAATATATTCCAAAGTATTCATTATTATAAAGGATTGTGAGTGGAAATAGATGTTTACAGTACAGTTCCAGAATACATAAAACATAATGTGGTTATAAATTTGCTGTCAACAACAGATGCCGGCGGAGCACAACATTGACTACTTCATTGGTCTACGGGCTGAGTGAATTTGTTAATATTTGGTAAGAAGTAAAAAAATGTGTAATGTATTTTAAATAAAAGTGTATGTGCGAATGGTGGTGTGCTTTAGTAGCAACGGTGGTGGTGGTGGTCATGATGATGATGGGGATGATGGTGATGATGGTGATGGTGATGGTGATAATGACGATGATTACGATGACGATGACGACGACGACGACGGTTATGATGAGGATGATGATGAGGATGATGATGATGACAACGGTGACGATTGTGATGAGGATGATGATGATGGTGATGATTGTGATGTTGATGATGATGATGATTTTTGATAAAATTTCATGTAATCACAGTGGCAACAGCTTGCAAATGTCACGATGTCACGATTGATAGCAATTGCAAACAACACACAAATCTGAACAAGGTTCAACCTGTCATAACGTTTTTGTTTCTCTACTGTTTTTGCTCAATTTTTTTAATTCATGATTTCTCTCATTCTTCTTCTTTCATAGCAAACATCACATTTCTGTGATGGAATTCCCCTTTAATTGTAGTGAGACACATGTAATAGTTGTTGCATGAATACTTTCAAGTACACTTTTCAAAGAAAATCATAGGTTGATTTGCACAGAAAATATTGCACAGAAAAATTATTTTATGGACATTTATTTAAGCCTTGTTTGCAAAGTATTCAAATCCATAGATGTTTATGTGCAAACAGACACATGTAATGGCTGTTGCATGAATAATTTCAAGTATACTTTTCAAAGAAAATAAAGTTGATTTCTTTTATTGCACAGAAACATGCTTTGATGTTCACCTTGTTGCAAAGTATTCAAATCCATATATAAACATATATGGATTTAGCAAACAGCTTAGCAAATATCCACCTGCTAGATTTGTATGATCATTTGACTTCACATTGTGTGAATTATTTAGTAGATGTTTGGGTCAAGCATTTTACATCTATGATTTGTTGTTTTTGAGAGGAACCTCACGGGGGGGGGGGGGGGGGGGCTGAGGGCAAGGTAAATAGAGAAGGGGGGTGTTCATAAAGAGTTGCGATAAGTTGCAAAGTTGCGATTAATCGCAAGTCGATAAATGCGCGCATTTGAGCCAATCAGATTTGCGCATTTTGGCGCATTTTCTGACTTGCGATTAATCACAACTTTACGATCAATCGTAACTCTTTGCAACACCTCCCAGGGATAGGTAATCAGTCTTGAAATGTTGTATAATAGCACTTAGAGGCTCTATTGTAATGTGTGCTTTATTAATATATATTATTATCATTATTTTTATTATAAATTTTCGTTGCCGTTAATGTTGTTATTATAATCATTATTATTTAATTATTATTATATAAATATTATCAATATTATTATTATTGTTCTTATTATTTTAGTTTTTAGCTCATCCGGCCCGAAGGGCCCGATGAGCTTATGCCATGGCGTGTCGTCCGTCCGTCCGTCCGTCCACAGTTTTCAAAATGCTTCTTCTTCGTTATTTTTCAACCGATTTTGATTCTGATTGTTTCATAAGATAGGGCTAGGAGGGGGATTTAAAACTTCTACACAGAATTGTGAAATTCATTATCTATGGTAATTTATGCAAATTTATTCGAAATCACAAAAAATGCTATCTGGTAGAGCTAACTTTGGTACACTAAACTTCTACACAGAATTTTGAAATTTTTCTCCATTCATTAATTATGGTAATTTTTAATTTTTAAATTTTTTTAATTTTAATTTTTTTTAATTTTAATTTTTAATTTTTTTAATTTAATTTTTACAATTATTATTATTATTATTTTTTTTTTTTTTTTTTTCCATTTTTTTTCCCCCCATGTCCCTTCCGGGGCGTCAAATTTATATTTTTTTCACTCAAATTTTTTTTTTTTTTTTAAATTTCGCTTCCAGGGCATCAAATTTTTATTTTTTGACCAGTTGAAAAGTGTACCACATGAAATTTGCGATATTTGATGTTGCGAGATGGCGGATGAGCACTACGTCATTGACGTTCTGGTCTCTTTTTCTAACCTTCCACAGAGGCTAAAGGACAGGGTATTCTGGCCGTAACGGAGCAGGTGAAGATGTTAGAACTGAAGAGGTGCAAGTCCATTTCCAAGATGTCCAACGAGAAGGTTAGGAGGAGGTACGGTGGCAAGGAGAGGGACACTGGGACCCCATCCCAAGAACTCGTTGCCACGGCACCATCCTCCACATCATCAACAAGTCTCCACGCACCTGTTGATGAGATACCTGCTTCTACTACTACGACTAATACTACGACTCCTTGCTCGTCACAAAGACTAAGCCCACAGAAATTGTTGCAAGAGGAAGATGAACCGCTTGTCCAGTTGAACCCCGATTTTGTCAAACTCTTCACCGGCCAACTCGCTGGAAACGTGAACCACGATGCCAAACGGTCGAATAGCAGAGTGTCGCCTCCTCGTAAGAGCGAATCGGACAAAGATGCCGATGTTGCTGGTGCAAAGGGTTTACAAGGGAGGAGACAGCACGGCCCCTCCCACCCCCTCAACGCGCTGGGGCAGGGGAGGGGGAGGGGGGTTAGTGGTCGCAGGCCAAGCAGCAAGGGAAAGTTTTATAGCACCATGTAGTGGGAGCCATCTTATATCCTCCAACGTCTTCCAACATCATTTGTGGATCAATCTGTCGAATACAGTGCTCGGTCGTGTCTTAAATTTGATATATTTCTATGTTTTGTTTTGGTACAGAAAGTATAATTGTACTTTGATATTGTTCTTCTTGCATACATGTATGAGCACTGTTCTGAGTTAAAGACATGTGCAGAAAGTGCTGATAACTCTGTATTTGTGCTCAAGTTAATCCTGCACATCATTGGAGGTGTAGCATTTAAACAAACTATTTTGTCAAATTTAATACAGTGTAAACTCACTATAACGAGCACCTTTTGCACATTGAAATTTCCTTATCATATCAGGGCCGCAATATAATTTGTTTTAAATAAATAAAATATTAGTAATGATATGAATATTTATATAGTGCAGCTACTATAAATATATACTCTACTGCGCTTAAATAATTATTTAATTATTATTCCCTATAGATAAAAACATAGAATATGGACCTGTGAAATTATCTTGCTATATCAGGTACTTCATTACAACAGATCTCGTTATAAAGAGGTTCCACTGTATTATATATACTTGTTTAATGTCCTTCCTGCGTATATGAAGCTCTTTGTTTAAAAAATCCTAGGTATTTTCTGGTTTGACAAATTAATAAATCATAAATCCTAGGTGACTTTAATTTTCTTTCCTATTACAAATAATTTATAAAATAGTGGTAACAAATGCATAAGAAAAGATTGTTCTGAACACTTGTATTTTATGAGTAGATTTAATTGTGAACAAAAACCTTTCATCCATCACAGTGTTATACTGGAATTTCTCAATTAGCAAACAAACAATCTGAGGACACCGTTGAGAGAAAATCATCCTTACAATGACAGCTATAAATGAATAATAATAATGTTTGGTTTTATGTAGCGCCTTATATGATTGATAATCATTTCTATGCATTTTACATTATTACCCCAGAGCTAACAACTAGTTATATTGAAACTTTTGATGACAATTCACCCACTCATATTTGAGTGGAAAGGCATGTTACTTTATTTACTTGAATAACCATGTACAGTTTAGAGCCAAATAACAGTATTGGGAAACGCCCCACACACTAACAAATATGAAGATAAGCTTTTATCACCGACCATTTGAAAGAATATATCATTACTAATCTCTAAATGGAAAAAGTTGCGACAAAAACTGCTCTGAAATTGACTATTTGAGCAATAAAATGTTCGAAATGAAAGCTATCTGTAAATCCGATTGAAAACAGTATGTTTGCAGCATGCAAAAGCTATAGATTTGATAACATAAGCCCTTTTTTATGTCAAGAGTGTTAAACCAATTAGTTTGGCCATTATCAATGTTTTTGATAAATTTTCTAATGCTGATATTTGGCTTTCACTATTCTCACTTATTGTACATGTGCATGTATTTGCACTGTCAAATTTGTGTACTGTGTATTAGATTAGAAGCTGGAACTGAAATGTAAAAAAGTTAGTTAAAAATAATGTCACATCAAAATTTTGTGTTCACATTTTGGTTGTTGTATCACTGCAGTGAATTGTGACAAAATCCATACATTCTCTTTAATGATTATCCTTTCCTGATCAATATTATCATGTTAGTAGCTATAATAGTATGACAAATGTGCTTCATGTTTGATTTTAACTGAAATTGGTAACTTATGAAATAAGATTTTGCTTGATATGACTTATGGTGTGGACACAAAATGTACTTCTAATGAAAACGGTGTTTCCTTTTTTCTTCTCATGCATTCTTCCAGATATTTAATCTTTCTAATTGTCCATGTGTTTTAAAGAGGACCGTAGCATGAACATGTACATCTATTTCTTGATGGATTGTTTTTGACCATTTCGTTGATTGAGACCACTAAATGTTTGAGTGCTTTGTATCGTTTTCCAGGGCCCATATTCATAGAAGCCTGCTAGCTTTATAGTTCCACGCTAAATCTATGTCAGATCATACAGTATAGTGAGCAGCCAACAAGCAATTGTAGTTTCCAATTATGGAAGGCTGGATAAGTCTACAGGTACCTACTAAATGAATCCTTTGTCTAGTTATTAAAGGGTACCACCACCCAAAAATAATATTCTTATTAAAGAAAGGTAACATCTTTAGTATTCCATTCCATCAACAAGTGCACAAAAATATGTTTCCAGAAAAAAAAAAAAAAATTGGAAAATGCATCTCCATTCATGCGGTCTGAATTGCGAATACTAATGTGTGCAGAGCGAACGAATCGCCCGGGAATCTATTGTCTACAAACGTACGCGTGAATAGCATTGGCGCACTCGCAAATGGTTGTCCCGTATGGAACCAGGAAATAGTAGTGGTTCCGTAAGTGGTGGAAATTAATTGCTTTGTTTATGAATTACACAACCCTTTGCAAAATGTTGGGTATCTATTTGATATCACAAAACGGTACCAAAACATATAATAATGGGTTGTTCTTTGCCTGGTGGTCCCCTTTAATTACAGGATCAAGTGTTGAATACTTAGCCATGTCATCAAAAATGGACTTGCATGTAGCATGACACTATTGAGCTAGTTGGTTTTATGAATATGGTCCCAGGTCTTTAACGCATTATTCTTGGCAATACTTTTATTATTAGCAGAGAAATGTATTGTTTGCCGTGGAAACACTTAACAGTAACTTCTAAAGCAATTATACAAGACATGTACATGTAAATAGCTAATAGCATAATTTTGTCTGCATAAATATGTATCAGGGTAATTGAGTGAAGCAATACCTTTGTGAGCACATGCAAACGTGAATGTGCAAGACTAAGATGGCATAATTAACCCGTTGGCTTACGGGAACCGGGTGGGCTATGTACAAAGTGTATGGAGATTTCAGAATCTCCAAGGGACCGGGTTGATGACATTTTTTATTTAGCCATTTTCTTCATATTACATCAGGGAAAAGATATGGGAAATGGATGTAGATATCATATACAGTCTAACCTGTCTATAAAGACCACCCGAGGGAGACATAAATAGTGGTCTTTATCGGCAGGTGGTCTCTATAGACAGGTTCATTTACATGTAAACTGCATTCAAGGGAGTCGAGATGAGTGGTCTCTATAGAGTGTATAGCCAGGTGGTCACTAGAGTAGGTTTGACTGTACATTATTTGTTTCCAAAATTGAAACCCAGATATGATATTGTGTAGAATTATAAAACAAAACTTGTTTTGAAATTTGTGTTTATCTTCAAAAATTGCCAAACGTCAACCCATTTAAACAACTATCTTTGTTTTAATAATATTTGTTTTAATTACTTTTGTTTCAGTTATCATTGGTAGTCTTAATGCCAGTAATTAGTGTGGGGGGGGGGAGTGGGTTTCATTTCAAAATCTAAATTAGACATACGCTCTTCATATCGTTGTTGTGAATTGGATTTATTTCTAATAAAGCCAGGGTTACTATGGTCGTGGAAAACATGGAAAAGTCATTGAAATGTGAAAAGAACAATTGTCGGGCCTTAAAAAGTCAGGAAAAAGTGGGAAATTATTCAGAGACATTGAAAAGTCATAAAATTTTCATGAAAGTTATTTTTAGGTATGTAAAAGTACATCTATTATATTGTAAGTACTTTACTTAGTAAACAAGTTAATAAGAATAATGATGTAGAGAAAAGTTCTTGACATATTTCTAATTATAAATAAAGTGTATGTCTGTTCTTTGCTTTAGTAAACAAGTTTATACAAAATAATGAGAGAGAAAAGGTCTGGAAATATAACAAATTACAAATATGTGTGTTCTTCACTTTGATCTTTCCCAAATCCTCTTATTTCAGTGAGTAAATTTTAATATCGTCTTGCCATTTTTTGACAACTGACTATTAAACTTTTTTGTGTATATTCCTGTAAACCAATAGTGTATGCTATATTTATTGTCACTAAAAAAATAATATAACATTTGACAACAATAAACATAATATAATGCTAGATATATATATGATTATCTAAGTAAGTTATTATGTTAAAAATATTTAATAGTAAAGTAAGTACATTTCATTTACTGAGATTGTTTGTACAAAATATTGCATTAGAAAAAAAATTATGATATCATATTTTATTGTAAATAAAATTAGAGGTTTGTTTATTTTGTTTATCTCTGTGGGCAACAACTGAATGTACATATAATTTTGCTATATTATATTTGTTTATTTTATTATGTTTTATGTTTATGAAACATTGTGATAAAATTACAATATTTTTCGTTTAACTTGTCAAGGTGGACAAATAGCTTGTTTTTATATATCCAAGCCAATGTAATGAATGCATGGACATGGAATTATTCAAATATTGAGAATATTAAAATGTACCTAATCTTCCTTCTTGACATATTGATTTAATATATTCATTATTTTGTGAGTTTACTCGTCTTTGACTGGAATGTGTACATCAGTAGTTATGCATGATATATTACCCAAGTTCATCACATTTCACAAACACTTGATGGGTGTGTTTCACAAAGATTCAAAGTTGGACCTAACTATTATGGAAAGCCATTAGTTATTTGTAAAAATGGTTGAAACAGTTCTTTTTAAAAGGCATACATTTTGATAGAAAACAGTAATATTTGTTATTATCAAAGAGCCTTGAAATACCATAAAACTTCGCCTATAGGTGCTACTATCTCACAGTATTAGTATACAACTAACGAATGGGCTTCTTGTGATAGTCAAATCTATTACCGAGGTGGGCTCAAAATGATTATTACCCGAAGCGTAGCTGAGGGTAATAGTCATTTTGAGCCCACCGAGGTAATAGATTGCCTATCACAATCAAGCACATTCGTTAGTTGTTTTATATCACTCATCAATATCAGTGATTGTGTTCAGCTTATAGCAAAATAAGTGAAAATCTCTTGAATATTTCATAAAATCGCTTGTAAATTTTGATATAAAAATCAATCGACATTAATGAAGCCAGATGAGCCTTCAGAACCTGGGCGCATCTAATACGCTTAAAGTCATTGTTATTTTGCGCATACAATCACAAAGACGCAAAACCGAGTGCGCACCAACGCGCTGGCAGTTGCGCACATACGCAATGAATGCGTGCTAACGCTCCCACGGAGGTGCTTATTGGCTGTCTTGGCGTTCTTCTTCCTAGGGTGTTAGTTTTTACCAGCAATGGCAATCACGTGACTAGAACGTGTGCGCCATAGAGCACTGCACAAATTTGATCGCGTGTGCATTTTGCTTAAACACATGATCTATGGGACGAACGCGTAACAAACTTTTAGTGTTAATTTTTTGCTAACAGCCCGGTCAAGTGATTGCGCGGGGATTGCGCGTGTTGTCCAAAACTATCATTTGCCAAATACAATGGTAAAACGATCTTATGAGGGATATAACAGGTATTAATCAACAGCCCCAGCCGCGTCCACAAGGATCTAGTATAATGAATATGTATCTAGCCCTTTGTCAACGATCTTCGAGCAGGTCTTAATGAATATTCATGATAGCATAATCATGTAAAGTTGAGACAACCCTATTGAACCAGTACCGCCTATAGGCGAAGTTTTACGGTAATTCATATACATTTTTGTTGAAAGTCTTAAATACTTCGTATTTTTTGCTTTTGAATGTTTTATTCCAAGACTACAAATGACTTTCCATAATTGTTAGGTCCAACTTAGTGTTAATTAAACTTGTAATCTTTGTAATAAACACCCCAGCACATTATGTGTGCATCCAGATATTGCTACCCAGGTAAAGAAGTACCCACTTGCTGGGATTCATCTTGGTTGGGTAGTTTTGTTGAGCAAATTTAGTGAGACAGTGTTGGGTTTCAAACTTTCTCCAATTTCAACAAAATTGTGGCCAGAAAATCGCCTACAGTATACAAGGGTACTTAAAGGTAACCTTGATTATTGGTAATTTCCAAAGTGCCCCCCCAAAATTAATTGTAACGGATTTGGTTGATTTCAATGTCATATGAAAGATCATCGAAAAAAACACGGGAAATAATAATAATTCCCATTAAAATGCTCTCATTGTTGTGAAATTTGCTTTCAAAATATTATTTAAAAGTGGTTGACGTCCGGGTATCACTTTTTAGAGAACGCTAGCGCGAGGCGCTAGCATTCTAGGTCCTCCTAATAGAGGACTGAAACTAAAAAAAATTTTGCACGCTAATTGTGCTTAAAACTATACATGTTAATGATACGGTACTTACCAGCAATTCACTCTCCAATATGTGATCCAACTATCGGGTGGATTAAGATTATGATTTTTCCCTCCATTCCGCAAAAAAATCAGTGATATATGCGCCTCATGGACTTCTCTCCGTGTGTTAGCGCGACTCTGAACGAAAGGCGAACGAACGGGGCTTGCAATACACATGAATATGCGCGGTACTATTACCGCGCACTACAGTCCCGTATTAGGACCTAGAACGCTAGCGCTTCGCACTGGCGTTCTCTTAGAGTTAATTTGACACTTCCGAGTTGTAACGGCTCTTTTTGAATGATAACAGGGGTTTTACTTTGTCGTTTGTAATTGTGTATACTTTTCGAGCATGGTGAAGTTATAACTACCGTATTAGTTTTTACCGTAATCGTGCAGGTTTTGGTTACTAAAGTTAAGTTTGACCAATACTCAACGTTATCTTTAACTATGGCAGGATTAGAGAGAGGCCTATTCTGGCCAATGTGCATTCCCCGGCTAGATATGCTCACAACAAAATTAGTATTCATCACTAATCAATAGTATCAAAGTATGGATAGTATGGTGTAGCTGTTCGGGGGTACGAGGGGGGGGCTGTGCCCCCAATAATTAAACAAAAGGGGAACATAACAACAAAAACAAAATCACAATCCAACCATCCTCACCACTGATGACAGGCAAAAGTGGCAATTTTCCGATTTTCTTGCCACAATTCTGTTGAAATTATGACTCAATTTTCACCCCAACATTGTGCCAGTGCTACATTGAATTTGATCTAGAACCACAACTATTATACCTAACCAAAGTTGCTGATCTTGGTATCATATTTCCGGATAAAGGTTTAACTACATAGTAAAACCTATTTGAATTCTATATTATGGGACGTATCCTTATCCGTTTTATTTGGGCCACCCTGTGTAGAGATCATACATGTATGTAATCTGATCAATTTTGCAAGAAATCATTCAAGTTAATTGGGAATGGTTGCCTCTTAAATTTATAGAAACATTATTCAAAATGTAATGAATGTCCTAATTTGAAGGTACCACAAGCATTGAAAACTATGGAGTTTTAGGGACGGACACAGCATAAGAGCTTTCCATAGCTCAGCTGGTAGAGCACAGGTCTAGCAATCTGGAGGTCTTCAGTTTGAATCCTGGAGAAACCCTATTTCCTTTACTCGTGGTTTATTTATGTTTATATACTTCTGGTCAGTTTCCCTAGATTTAAACTAATTCATCACATTAAAGGGTACCACCACCCAAAAATAATATTCTTATTAAAGAAAGGTAACATCTTTAGTATTCCATTCCATAAACAAGTTTACAAAAATATGTTTCCAGAAAAAATATATAATTGGAAAACGCATCACCATTCTAAAGCATGCGTTCATGCGTTCATGCGGTCTGAATTGCGAAGACTAATGTGTGCAGAGCGAACGAAACGCCCAGGATTATATTGTCTACAAACGTACGCGTGAATAGTATTGGCGCACTCGCAAATGTTTGGCCCGTATGGAACCAGGAAATAGTAGTGGTTCCATAAGTGGTGGAAATTAATTGCTTTGTTTATAAATTACACAACCCTTTGCAAAATGTTGGGGATCTATTTGATATCACAAAACGGTACCAAAACATATAATGATGTGTTGTTCTTTGCCTGGTGGTCCCCTTTAATGATCCCTCGCACATATCCCTTAGTTGATTGTTTAATCCTTTGGGTTTGCATCGGGTTTACAATTAATAGCTTCTACACGAGCATTGGAAACTAAGGGGTTTCAGGGATGATGAACACAGCATGAGGGCTAATTTATATAGCTCAGCTTGGCTTCCATGGTTTGAAGTCAAATGTCACAACACCTAGGATTATATTCTACTAGCTATAAAAGCACAGACTCTCTTGAAAAACAACATAACACAAACAAACTCTTGATAATAAATTACAGCAACTGCCAGCAGAAACACAATTTTATACAATATCTCTTTTTTTTATTGCACCATATAATCACAAACAATGACATTAACTTTTTGTACGATTTTGGCTCTTATTTTTTGTTGTAGATTTTAAAAAAGGGAATTTAGTTTCTTATTCGGTAAATTACTGTACTGTAAAATTGATAATCATTATTTGACACAAATGATGTCATATTGAACTTTTATATTTAAATATTTTATTCATATTATATTGAAAAGTTTATATATATGTTTGGTATTAATTTATTTATGCATACTGGTATAGCTATACAAATAAATTGTCTTCTATTTATATGGGATAAAAATACATAATACATTAATAAACAATATTATACTAAAAACACATACAAATTCAACATGGACCAACATTAAACAGACATAATTATAAATTAACATCACATAAAACCATAATTCATAGTGTAAATGTACAACATTCCTATCATCAAAACATAATAATCTGTTTGTACTGATAACTATTAATCAAACTGTATGAAAATTCAGAGATTCAACACCTTTTTAACATAAAACGTAGCATACAAACAACAAGACTTGACATCTGCTAATAAACCAGCACTCACAGAAACATTTTCCTATCTCTATATTAAACTTATTCGACGCCAATTATCAAACAAACAAGAGAGTGATACATGATATTTGACTGCATTTCTAAAACAAGATATGGTGCACCCTGTAAACCTCTTCAAAAATACAATGTCAAATAATTCAGACAAAACACAAAGAACTAGTAGTAGAAAAAATGCTTCATATATATACTCACTACAGAAAAAGCTGTATTTAAAAAGAACCTGAAGGTATAGCAGCAGGCTTATCAAAGAACAAAATATTAGTATTCAAGAAAAGCCAGCTAAGGACAAATTCACGCTAATTCCCTCTCAAGAGTTGATCGAGAGAGGCACTAAACCTCTAGCAAAGAGCAAACTGCATGATTGTATTTACCATGTACATTTGTATTACTTTGGCCACTGCACTGACAGTACATGACATTATCAAATTCAAATTGGCACAGTAGGATATATGCAAAGGGAAATTTTTTTTTAATAGGACAGAACCGCTTAAAGGGGTAGTTTAGTTTTGGTAGAGAGGGCGCTGCACATCACAATTTTTTTGTGAGGTAATGAAAAACTGAGTGTCGAATTTGCGAGAACATGCAATTTTAATGGCAGAATAAACTTTATTTGGTCAAAATCGGCCCAGAAACGGCTGAAATATCAATAAATATATCTGACCCTATAATTATTTGGGGCCCAAATAATTAGCTGAATTTAAAAAAAAAAAATTAAAATGCTTGCACTTTTTCAAAAATTTTCAAAAGCGTTTTTTAAATAGTTGTTGATGATCTCTCTATTTAATCATTATTGCAATAAAACATCACATGCATAATTTGGTATGAAAAATGGTTAAAACAAATGCCTTTTTAGAGAGCTCCCTCTTGAGTTTTAATGGCTCTTTTTTAATGATAACAGGCTTTTTACTTAGTCGTTTGTAATTTTTTATACCTTTCGAGCATGGTGGAGTTAAAACTATTAGTTTTATAATGTTACTGTCCATGTTTGGTTACTAAAGTTGAGCCTTACCAAAACTAAACTACCCCTTTAATAACTGCTAAATAGCATTAACTACACAAATAAGTATGTTTTTGCGAGATAGGATATTAAAGCCATCATTCAATCACTATTACACAACCTGAGAGTGCTACCTCTTTTACCATACCAACCCCCACCCCCATTTAAAAGTGAAATAATCCTTGATAGGTAATGTCATAAAACAATTTAACTTTGGGCTATTGAACCCCCCCCCCCCCCCCCTCCCTTACATGTATATTGGTCGGGTTGTACAAGAAATGTGGACCTCCCATTTTTTCAGACTCACTTAATATGTTCATGTGGTTTATGTTTACAGTGTCCTCTGGGCAATTTATACAGTCATGTACTTAAAGGGGTAGTACAGTTTTGGTAAGGCTGAGCTTTAGTCACCAAGACCTACACAATAACATTACAAACTAATAGTTAAAGTCCACCATGCTTTGGTTTCAACCATTTTTCATACAAAATTATGCATGTGATGTTTTGTTGAAATGATGATTAAATAGAGAGATCATCAACAAATATTTAAAAAACCTCTTCTTTTTTTTTAAGTGTAAGCATTCTTAATTATTTTTTTTAAATCATCGAATAAATCTGGGCCCCAGATCGTATATATTTATTGATATTTCAGCCATTTCTGAACTGAATTTGATCAAATAAAGTTTATTCTGTCATTAAAATTGTATGCTCTTTCAAGTTTTACACTCAGTTTTTCATTATCTCACAAAAAATATTTTGTGCAGCGCCCTCTATACCAAAACTGAAATACCCCTTTAATGCAGCTTGATGCAGCAACCTTTGTACATGTGTAATGATTTATTAGCAGATGATTCAAATGATCACAACAGCTTTGGCATGACCCCTATGTAATGCAATACCCCAGTTCAGACAGTTGTGTAATGTATTCAACAGAATATCAACATTTCATATCACTAAACAGCCCTACTTGTTTAATACATGTAAGCCTATACATGTATGTATACTGGGAGAATAAATAAAACTACATATATACTTTCAAATTGTGGATAATTTGTTAACATAACATATTGAGGTCTAAAAGATCAAAGATTTAATCCACAAAAAGAAGGTTTGAAGTGCTAAATTTCTCAGACTAGCTCTTAAATTGCATTTTCTTTCATATATATGACAACAGTCTTGCAACTGAAAAATGTTGGCTTTCAAAAATAGGAAAGTATTCTGTAACTCATCATAAAACTTCTCTCAGTCGATTTAGACTTATCAGACTACACTAATATACAATTCCTCAACCCTTTGTCAGTATCTACATATGTGGCAACATAGTTACTAGATCCCTTTCAAAATAATCTTTTGGAGATGGTTTAATTTGAATACCCTCAACGCCAGACCAAGACATATTAGGCTTGGTTCTCAAGGGGCTCAAACCATAAGTTGCATCCCTAAATCACCCTCTAGAATACTTGTTATAATCCACTCAACTGAGTGCATCAACATAGACATGCTAGCATGGTACTACAGTATATAAATAAATCATTTGTGACACTACTTTCTGCAAAAGTGATCTATCAATAGATTAAAATTCAACAAATATTTACATAGAATACAGAGTATAAAATTTGTGCAGAAAAGGGGTATAGAAATAAAACATAAATGTACATGTATAATGAATCAAGACAACACATGTAGTACATGTGGTTCAAAACACAAATAACAAAATTAAACAAATACCAATCAAATAAAACCCCTGTTCAATATTTCATAATCACATGGTAATACACTATGTAAAAGACAGAAATGGTGGGCTAACTCTTGCATCCAAGTGTTTACTTGTAATCTCATTTTGAGATTATGTCTCAAAATACTAGTTTTACATGTATTATTGTTTGTAATAAAGATTGTGCCATTTATGAGGAACACATAAATCACATAATTTGATCTGGCAGTTGATACAAATTTGAATAAGGCAACCAGGTATACATTATATATCAAATTCAATAGAGATAATACAACGTTAATTCATCTAGTTCCTCGCTAGCATACTACTGGGTCTCTTTCAACTGGATTTTTAATAGGTTTGATTTTATATAGCGCCTAATATGATACACCATCTCTAGGCACACTATTATTACCCCAGTCATTGGATACAATGCAAACCGGCCCACATTGTGTGCAACATCTCCACTTCCTCGGGAGCATTCCTTCCAATCGGCTTATGGGCATTGAGAAGATCCTTCACATAAAGGCTTTCACCTCTTACCGGATCCCCATTTATACACCTGGGGGGTGTTTCACAAAGATCCTAAGTTGATCTTAGCACTAAGATGGTCTTAAATATTATGGGAAGCCATTAGTGTCTTGAAACATTTTTTTAAAAGTTATGTTGAAATGCATAAAATGTTGATTCAAATCATATATATTTTCTAATTATCAAAGAGATTTCATGAATTTTATGTGAAGATTATGAATCTCCTTGATAATTAGAAAATATATATGATTTGAATCAACATTTTATGCATTTCAACATAACTTTTTATAAAACTGTTTCAAGACACTAATGGCTTTCCATAATATTTAAGACCATCTTAGTGCTAAGATCAACTTAGGATCTTTGTGAAACACCCCCCTGGGTAGAGAGCAGCAATTGTGGATAAATTGTCTTGCTGAAGGACAAACGCGGTGGGCTGAACACAGAATGTCAGAAATATTGTATAATAGAATACAGTCTTGCTAACATTTTGCAAATTACTATAATGTCATGATTGAACAACTAAGATTTGTCCATCATTAGATGAATAAAAGTATAAACATAACATCAGAGGTAGTATCACTTGCATATAAACCTCTATAAGAAAACTTGGGAGTCAGAATAAGACTAAATAAGAATACAAAATGTAGCCCCAAATATGCAGCTACTTTATACCTGTATTTCCTGTATGCCTGATGACACCCCAAGTCTTGACCAACATTGCCTTTGCACAGGGAGAATTAATAATAATAATAAGTATACTTGATTTATGTAGTGCCTAATATGATTAACCATCACCTCTAAGCGCTTTACAATGGTAATATTAACCCTGATGTCAGTCACACTCGCAATCAATTCACACATGATGTGCACTTTCCACTCCCTTCGGAGCAAGGCATTCTTGCATCCACATGGCGCACTCAACGGTATACAATTACAATTGCATACATGTTCCACTCCTACCAGGTCCCCATTTATACATCTGGGTAGAGAGCAGCAATAGTGGATTAAATATCTTGCTGATGGACAAACGCGATCGGATAGGCAGGCACAGGATATGAACTCGGGATCTCACGATTGGAGAGCTCCGCCAATCTTGCCACACCACGTTCACGTTAGCCAAGGAAACCTCCCAACTGGGACCCCACGATACTATAATCCTCAGCAAAGTATCAAGATTTCCACAGAGAGATTAAGACAGGTCATTCTGCTTTTGTTAATTAATCTTTAACTACTTTTGGAGTGTTTTATTAATCTGTTCTATTAACCTTGCTATTATCAACAAAAGCAAATTTATATATCACACGAGGTCGAGGCACACCCTCCCCCCCAGCCTCTCGTTTCCACGCCCCTACAGGCATCAGACTTAGCACTTTAAAATCAATAATTTGTTTCAATTTCTCGTAAACTTTGGATCATAAAATGTCATTTTAAGGGCAGATTTATGTCATGTTTGAAATGCATAATACTGAGGACATTTGGTGGATGCATAGAGTCTTAATTTTTGTTTTCTAGAAAAAGTAAGTAAGGGCATATATCCTCCACAAGCCTCCACACTTGTGCTTGTGCCTCCACACTTACATTTGTCTTGATGGGCCAATTCGAGCAAGTATAATCATAAATCATCAAATTTGACTTGCTTGAACAGAAAATGTACTTCTTGCTTCTACATGTAGGCAAGATTTACATTTACATTTACATTCTCTTGTACTTGATCAAAAAATGTAGTTGCCCAATCGGGCAACCAAACTTGACCATTTAAAAAGATTATACTCCCTGACTTGCCCTAGGCAATTGGGCAAGTGAGCTTTGCAATAAATAAGGATTACTTTTGCTATGCAACCCCCTGCCCTACCTTCCTTCTCCTAACTACTGGCATTATTCCTAGAAGTCCTGAGGTGGTCTAGTTTATTATCTACCACACCCAGCTGTTGACCGATGCTGTTCAGCTCCTCTTGGAGTAGAGAGATGCGAGCCTCGACCCGGTCCATGCGATTGGCTGGGCTAGGACCGACAAAGCGCCAGAATGCATAGACTACGTAGCAACCAGATATCACAAATGAGGTGAAGACAGCGTTGTTGGCGATGACGGAGAACAGAAAGCAGAGCAGTCCTATAATAAAGAAATATAAAAATGAAAGTAAAAAAAAAGAAAAACATAAATAGCTATTTCGCTATTAGAACAACATCCATCCCGTTGACACAAATGCGATAAAAACAGTGTGGACAGCACTTGGGCAACATTTTTTTTTTTGGGGGGGGGCATTTACCAATGGTGATTTTGAAGTTAGATTTTCTTTTAAATGCTTTTTTTCATAATTTCAATTCTCTGTGAACAAATTACAAAGTATAGCACAATTAATAATAATAAACTAGATGGATCTTCGACTGCGCGCAGTCGAAAATGATGCCTCCGCCATTACGCAATTTATTTATATCAAGCCCAAATCAACATGTACACAGAATTAATTCTGTCAACTCAATTTTGATGGTACTCTGTCTTTTAGATCTTGATGTATCACAATTATGAGCTATAAGTGACCTTGACCTTTGCCCTCATGACCCCAAAATGTAATGACTACAATTGTTCCCTATTATACATTCAGGTATCAAGTTGGATTGAAATCTGATATTCAGTTCTTGAGATTTCCAATCTTAAGCTATTTTTGCATATATAATGAGCTCTGTGACCTTTGACCTTTGACCTCATGACCCCAAAATCTAATCAGATCATCTGCCCCCCCCCCCCCCAAGATACATACATGTACCAAGTTTGGTCAGAATCTGTCAATCCCTTCTTGAGATAACGCGATCACGAGCTATTTTTGCATATATAATGAACTCTGTGACCTTTGACCTTTGACCTCATGACCCCAAAATCTAATCAGATCATTGGCCCCCCAAGATACATACATGTACCAAGTTTGGTCAGAATCCATCAATCCGTTCTTGAGATAACGCGATCACGAGCTATTTTTGCATATATAATGAGCTCTGTGACCTTTGACCTCATGACCCCAAAATCTAATCAGATCATTGGCCCCCCAAGATACATACATGTACCAAGTTTGGTCAGAATCAGTCAATCCGTTCTTGAGATAACGCGATCACAAGCTATTTTTGCATATATAATGAGCTCTGTGACCTTTGACCTTTGACCTCATGACCCCAAAATCTAATCAGATCATCTGCCTCCCCCCCCAAGATACATACATGTACCAAGTTTGGTCAGAATCTGTCAATCCCTTCTTGAGATAACGCGATCACGAGCTATTTTTGCATATATAATGAGCTCTGTGACCTTTGACCTCATGACCCCAAAATCTAATCAGATCATTGGCCCCCCAAGATACATACATGTACCAAGTTTGGTCAGAATCCATCAATCCGTTCTTGAGATAACGCGATCACGAGCTATTTTTGCATATATAATGAGCTCTGTGACCTTTGACCTCATGACCCCAAAATCTAATCAGATCATTGGCCCCCCAAGATACATACATGTACCAAGTTTGGTCAGAATCAGTCAATCCGTTCTTGAGATAACGCGATCACAAGCTATTTTTGCATATATAATGAGCTCTGTGACCTTTGACCTTTGACCTCATGACCCCAAAATCTAATCAGATCATCTGCCTCCCCCCCCAAGATACATACATGTACCAAGTTTGGTCAGAATCTGTCAATCCCTTCTTGAGATAACGCGATCACGAGCTATTTTTGCATATATAATGAACTCTGTGACCTTTGACCTTTGACCTCATGACCCCAAAATCTAATCAGATCATTGGCCCCCCAAGATACATACATGTACCAAGTTTGGTCAGAATCCATCAATCCGTTCTTGAGATAACGCGATCACGAGCTATTTTTGCATATATAATGAACTCTGTGACCTTTGACCTTTGACCTCATGACCCCAAAATCTAATCAGATCATTGGCCCCCCAAGATACATACATGTACCAAGTTTGGTCAGAATCCATCAATCCGTTCTTGAGATAACGCGATCACGAGAACGGGACGTACGTACGGACGTACGTACGGACGTACGGACGGACGGACAACCCGAAAACATAATGCCTCCGGCTACTTCGTTGCGGAGGCATAAAAACATCTGTATTTTAGCATTAAGCCAAGTTGTACTGTATGATACTCACCTACTAAAACAACCAGGTCATACATGCACCATGCAGGTCCAAACAGCGAGTGAGCTAGAAGGGATATCGCCATGGAGAAGAGAGCGAGACCTGAAGAGAAGTAGCGATAGCAGAAGTAGCCCAGGACGATCCAGACCCCAAAGAGAACGATGTCTAGGTAGACCTTGTCATACTTCTGGAGGGACGACTGTAAGTCTTGTGCTGCGAGTAATAAAGTAACAAATAGCAAACATCAACTTCATTGCTTTTTGAGAAATACATTCATGTAGTACAGAATAATGCTCTGTAAATAAATAGCAATGTACATCTATCAAACATCAACTGGAATTACGCTCTTTGAGAAATTATACATACATGAAGTATAAATAATAATTTCAAACATATACAGAAACTGACCAGAATTATATAATACAAATGAAAAAGAGCAAAGAAAATAGGGTTTCTCCGGGAGTTGAACAAACACAGCACAAGGGCTATCTATAGCTCAGCTGGAAGAGCACTGGTCCAGCAGTCCGGAGGTCTCAGAATCCAATCAGTTACAGGGATACACTCCGGAAAATTATTTTAAAAATTAGGAGTGGCTATTTTTCAAGTTTGCCTACCTGAATTTAGCACTCCAAAATTGCCCAAATCGCAATTATACACAGGGCTCTTTTGGGCATTTTAGGGGCAGATTCGCCACTAACCCCCATGCATTTTTTCTCTGGATAAACTAAACTTACTCTTACTACTGAAGACTGCTATAGAGATCTTGTCCACAAACTTGACTGCATCCTGCGCTAGTCTCCCGTCTTTCAGCTTCTTCACCGTGGTGGTGGCCTGGCGACTCGACTTCTGCCATGCCTGCCAATTGGGGAAACACAAAGAATTAATTGTAGATAATTGCATTGTTCAATGGTGGGATGGAAACAAATTGCTCACCCCCTCTCTTTATTTGTTGCCTTAACCCATTCCCTACGAGTTTATGAAATCCCCATAGACTTTGTACACAACCCACTCGGTTCCCGTGATCAAGGGGTTAAACTATTAAGGACTGAGCCCAAGAAAATGGACATGTATGATAAGCTTGAGTCCTGGGAAACTATTCTTGTGATACCCAAATCAAATAGTCTCTAAAGGGTTAAGGGGGTAATTGTCGAGGAGGTCAGTTTAATTATCATAGGGATAACCAGTTGGTATAGGTAGTTGTCCAGATACTAAACCGAACACAAAAAGTAACTGCCCCCCCCCCCCCCCAAACAACTGCTCATAATTTCATGACCAAAAATCGTTGTTTTACAAATTCATTTAATGCATTTAACCACATTTGCCATAAAAAAATTAAAATGGATGGAATATCAAACAGCATTGTTTCACAATCCATAAACATTGCATTAAGTCACATGTGCCGTTTCACAACAATGTACAGGCATGCACAAGTTCTTGTGACTTTTGAAATTGGGTCATTGTGTCTTTAATCTGTGCTCATTCAGGCATGAATTGATGAATATTTTCACACAAAATGTATGTAAGATGACATCTTGAAACAATTATCGGTTATGAAGTTATGAGCAGTTATTTAAGGGGGTATTTACTTTTTGTGATTAGTTTATCACTCCTCTGATCACGCTTACCTTCCTGGCTTCGACAATCACATCGGAGGTGGTAGCGTCTTTTCACGACTTATTGAAGCTTTTGGCCCTTGAACTTGAGTTTATGAAAACTATTCATGTGATACCAAAGGGGTAATTGTCCAGGTGGTCAGTTGAATTATCACCTGAGAGGGATAACCAGTGGGTACAGACCTACATTTTGTCCAGATACTATATATTCTCTGATCATGCTTACCTTCCTGGCTTCGACAATCACATCGGAGGTGGTGACGTCTTTCCACGACTTATTGAAGCTCTTGGCCAGGGAGCCGGTCACCTGGTAGTTGTTCCACACCAAGAAGCATCCCATCCCCAGCAGGATGGAGAAGATGAACAGACGCCATGTCATGATGGGGGCCTCTTTGTTTTTCCTGAGAACACGAAAGAGATATGACAAGGAAAGCATTTTATGTATTGTTGGACACTTCTTTGATTTTTTTACTGAGAAACGGGAAGAGAAAAGACAAGGAAAGCATTCCATGTATCGTCATCCCAAGGATGAGCGAGAAGATGAACAGAGGCCATGTCATGATGGGCGCTTCTTTGTTTCTCCTAAGACAAAGGAAGAGAAATGTCAAAGAAAGCAATTCATGAAATTATCATTTTTTTGTTTTTATTCTTGTTTTGATAATGGGGTCTTCGTTGTTTCTCCGGAGAGTGGAGACAAGGAAGAGCAATGACAAGGAAAGCCTTCCATGTATCGTCATTTTTTGTTCACTTCTTGTTTTCTATAATGAAGAACAAATTTGATGCAGTTGTTCCAAACCAAGAAACATCCCATCCCAGGAGGATGGAGAAGATGAAGAGTCGCCATGCCATGATGGGGGCCTCTTTGATTCTTCTCAGTAAATGGAAGAGAAATGAAAAGGAAATCACAGTTATGTGCATCAAATTGGCATCCTACCGCGTACGCCAATCTTTACTGAAATCTTGATGTTGACTGAAAAATACAGATATCTCGAACAATTAAGACCTTACGAAAGAAAATTACGAGATTCTCAAAAAAGCCAGATCGTCTTTGGACGTCACGGAGGCACATATTTGTTGCGCTCACTTTCAACACTGGAAAGAATCATTTAAAAAGTTGTATCATCAATAGAAGAAGCCAGGAAATTATGAAAATGACCATCTTACAATTGATATACGATCTAGATGGACTTGCATCACTGTTATGTTAATTTTTTTGTTAATTAGTAATGTGTGTTTGTAATTTTATTTATTTAATTAATATATATATTGGTTAGGAAATTCCATGTGTTTTATGTAGTAAGTCTGTATTTGATAAATCAGAAAGGCCTTCAATCATTGTCAATGTACGAAATGTTAAAAATGGGTACACATATTATGTTGTGGTGTGTCAAATGAACGGTATGATGATAAGTTAGAACAGTTTTGTGGATTGAAAAATAACTCATTTTAATTTTATTCGTAAAGACCGTAACAGGCAAAGAGGTGGAGTTGCAATTTATGTCCACAAAAGTCTTAGTTAAGCAGGTTTTGCATTTAACTCTATTAAAGATTTAGAAGTTATCATTTTATTTATTGAAATGAAGAAATTAAAAACCCCTTTTGTTTTGTAATTGGTAAGATCTATAGACCTCCACATTCAAAATGTGAAGCCTTATCAAATAATTAAGACATGCTTACTATTTTAGAAGATCAAGTCTTCACGCACCAAAAAAACGTTTCAAGGGCACATGCACAAGGGAAGGAACAACTGTCAACGTTTATCCTTTGATTTGAATCTTCAATCAATGTTTAGTTTGGAAACGCATTGCTTATTTTGCGGTAAACTAGCATCCCCTAGTGAGCGTGATTAGAAAAAGCGTGATAGATGTGATGTTCATCTGGTAACTGCTGCATCATCTAAACAATCCGTCTTACGCTCATGTTCAGAGAGGAAAGATCAGTGGTCTTCGTCAGTTATGGGAAGAATCGAATATGCGCTGGGCTGGACCTGACTGCGGCAAATGCCATCTACCACCAGAACTGCAGTATTAATTTCAGGACTGGGAAACAACTTCTTCAGGAACATTGTCCAGGTTTGCGAAACAATGCAACGAAACAAAAGATAGAAAGACCCCACGAAGAGGAAAGATACGAGGCATTCCTTTCGGTTGCATCGGATTTGGAAAAACTTGATGATGAACAGATAACACTCAGAGACCTGACTGAGATGGAGACCATTCTAATGAGATATAACATTCAAGCGTACAGCTACAGAGTGCAGACACATGACAAGAAAATTGCTAGAACACATTGGTGACAAGATCATATTCACCGGTCTGAATGGGAAGCCAAAATGTTGTGACTCTCAGATGGAGAGCATTGATCAGCCATTCTGCATGACTTTTACCAAGAGCAGAAACTGTGGGATCCTGAGATGGAGGAGAGATTGAGGAGAGATGGAGGAGAGATGGAGGAGAGATGGAGAAGAGATGGGGATGGTGTGGCACTGGCACAATCGGATGGAGGCTTGACTTCAAATCTAGAGGTCGTGGGTTCAAACCCTGTTGATGTCCCATCATTTATGTCCTTCAGCAAGACATTTAATCCATATTGCTGCTCTCTACCCAGGAGTTTAAGTGGATACCTGGTTGGGTGTTAATTAGCCTGGGCGCTATGGCTGCCATTGGCTAGTATGCTCCCCTGGGAGTTGAGATGGTGCGCAAGATAATTATTATTATTATTAAGATTAGAATTATTAACATTGTTGCCAAGCAAGAGAGACATCACGACTGTTGACTCCTGCATTTATTTGCTTTTAAATTATTTGTGCACCAAATTTTGAGCAAAAGTGATGAGGGTATGATGACAAATTTCCCAAAATTGTGGTAAATTGACACAAAATGACCTGGAGGTATAGTTCACTCACATTTTTTTTTTCTCAGGTATTTTTTCTGTAAAATAGCCGATACCAGGGTAATTGCCTTCTTCGATTCACACACTTAACTTGTCTGACACATCTTCATCTCTTTGTTTATCAAGTTTAATTTGAATTGCTCAAAAATGTTGAAGTAGTTCACTTCAAAATGTTTTTGCACAAAGAACATTAAATATTAAATATTAAACATTAAATATTAATAGATGCCCAACACTTTGCAACGGGTTATGTAATTCATAACCAATACAATTAATCACCAACACTAACAGGGCCTTATGGTTCCGTATGCGCTAAACATCTGCAAGTGCGCCAATTCTGTACACGCATACATGTACGTTGGGAGACAATAGAACCACGGAAGATGCGTACGTCTTCTTCTGCTGACCCATCAAGTATGAACTGTATACTTTAGTATGGTGATGAGTTTTCCAAATTTGTCTGGAAACCTATTATTCTGAACTTGTCGGCGGAATGGATAATAAAACTATTAACTTTCATTTGTACAAATATTATTTTGGGGTGTTGGCTCCCTTTAATGTTACCGCGGCAGTGCCTTGTCTGACATATGCACAAACAAAATATTGTGCACACCTGCACCTCAATCAGCTCAATGGCATCATGGAGTTGCATTTAAATCGCTCACAAATGTTTTATATGTTCCAAAATGATACATTTCTAGGTTTGTGATATTAAAAAAGAATCTTGAAAACTAATTTGCACAAACAACTGGTCTATTTTCCCCCTGAAAAAAAAAAAATGCAATTAAAAATTGATTCAATGTAATATACAGAACCTTAATTAATTAATCACCAATTACACATTGTACACACAACATGAGGTTTGTAGTCTATGCTCACACACACACTGATAAACATGTAGAACTCCACAGAGTCAAAAGTAAAAACAAAAAACACATCCAGTTGACACCTAAGAACAAGCTCCTGACCACAGAGTATAGCTACCTTTGAGAGCGAGCATGGGCCTGTAAATGCAGCTCCTTCAGAAACAAAAGCGAAGTCTGCGAAATGGCACTCATTGTTGACAATTGAATTAGATTGGGCCAATTCGATGCAGTAATTTACAAACTGGCAGGCGCGAACCTTGGCTCACGCCATCGCGAGCAAAATCCTCCATGACATTAGTAGTCCGCAAGCAAGATGTGATCAGTGAGGCTGGCTAGCTAGGGAGTTAACTAGAGCTGTATGCTAGCTGGGTATACATATTTAAACCCTTTGCTTTTTGCTGTACATGTATATATGCTGTATGACCTCTCTTGATGTACAATGTTCACCTTCACTGGTCCACACAGTCACAGCTTGTGCCATGAGCTGATGACGGACGACCAGCTCACATTGCAGGCATTCCGCTGCAAATTACATCTAGTTAGCCTGTTGGGATTTAAAGGCTGCCCCCAACAAATCCATCCTTCCATCCATCCCTGGCCTGGCACATCAATACATTGATCACAACACAGAGAAAGTTAAAGGTTATAGCTCAGTCAGTGGCGTAGCTACATGGGGCATGGGGGGGGGGGGGGGGGGGGGGTTGGAGGGGGGAGCTGTGTCCCCCCAATAATTTTTGGGGGAAATCAATACAAAACATTTATAAGGTTCCCCTTATTTATTTATTTTTTGTAAACAAGGAAAGTTCAACAAGGAGTTCAATGCAAAACAAATGCTATTTTCATGCAGACAAGCTTGAAAAGTAGCCCCCCCCCCCCCCCCCACCCAAATCGTTTTTTGTTTTAATCAATTTTTTACCCTGTACATGTATTACACTAAAGATGTCAACATCCATAAAAACTTTCCTAGAACTCTAGCAGTTCACATAATTTATATACCTTGTTGTATTTGTTTTATCAATAGAAGCATGGAACAGGTTTTCAGATTCCCCTCTCATAAGAAAGATATACGATTGAAGTGTTCGGATTTAAAATTATCCACTGGATAATGATTACTGTGTACAAAGTCAGTGCAATGAGTTAGCGAATGTAACTTGGCGTTTTCATGCATTACTCGGTCATATGACATTTTATCAATTTACCATGGAATTTTCACATATCACTCAGTGGACATACATGTATACAGTTCTTAGAACGCATAACACTATACTGTCTATGCGTGTAAAAGACCAAAAATACATCTAACTAAATTGTTGCAAAAATAAGTGAGTTTTCAACTGTGATTAATAAATGAATCTAGATTATTAATTTCTCGCAAATATTGTGGGAGTGAGTTCCATAAATCTGGTGCTGTTTTCTGAAAAGCCCTGTCTCCAAACATTTTTGTATTCACCGAAGATTGTACCAATAAGTTCTCAGACTGAGATCGAAGATTCCTTTGAGGTTCAGACAGCTGAATAAGATCTTGTAAGTATCCTGGTGCAGAGCCATGAAAGCACTTAAAAACTAGTACTAACAATTTAAATTCTATTCTTGACTTAACTGGCAACCAGTGAAGAGATAAAATATCAGATATATGCAGATCATATCAGATCAATTTACATTTTATCAACGATTGCCTGTTTTTGCACAGGTCAAAAACAATTTATGATACCCAAGAGAAAATATGTGACTAGAATTTACAGGATTTCTGATCTCATCAGTACCAGTAAGGGGGGGGGGGGGGGGGCAATACCATTTAGCTTCCCTTTAAAGATTTAGGGATAAGATGAATCTAAACTAGTCCAGCTCTGAATACAATATCATTGCCAGCAAAGTACTTAGCCACTTATCTGTAAGGGTTACTCTCCAAGAATTAGGTCAAGTACGATGAACTGGTGACTTTAATTTGCTCTGACAGATGATGATGACAGACCAGTGGGTGAGTGGACAGAAATCACTTGAGATGGACTGCTATCATAATTGCACACACACTCACTGTACAGACATAAACATGTGCCTAGATCACTTTCAGTTTCATTTGGGGGCAGTAAGCCCCTTGACTTGCAGGGGTGCATGGGGACTTTGTACACAATACTAATAAGTATCAAAATGCTTTTATAACAGGTACTCAAAGCATTTAAAATGTTTTTAAAAATGGAATTTCAATATTTGTTCACTGGATCTGGAAGGATTATTCCAGTAATTTCATATTTCTAGGAGCTCTTTTCAAGAAAGGACAGATCAACAATTTGGGTAAGTTTAAATTAGAATATCTATTATTGTAAAGGTCCATTTTACTTACAATTATATATTTTAAAAGCGATTGTTTGCAAGATTGTCTGTAAGTATGGGCCACGATTATACTGATTACACAATGCCTGTAATGTGTGAAGCTAAACTTTGCTAGGTACTTGGGCCATGGCATTATTATGCCTTCACAAGTTCAAGTGTACATTTTTGCAGTTTAGACCGTCATGTGCCTTTACCAATACTATTTTAGTAGCTTTACTTTCCACTAGTTTGGATCTATGCCCAGCAGTGTAAAAAAAAAAAAAAAAATGATGAGGGCTATTTTTAAACTTTAGAGAGAAAAAAATCGCCCCGTGAAAATGTTCATGAGGGCTATTTAATGCACACTAGCCAAGGGCTATTCTTGTTTTTTATTTATTTATTTTTGTTTTATGTAAACATTTACTAATTCTCAGACAATATAATAATTGAAATATAAAGATCCCATCCTATACTGAAAACAACAAGCATTCATCCATTCTCAGTTAAATCAAATGAACTTAGAACTAACTCAGATGCGACTTAGACATGCAGTGAGGGCGATTTTGTTCAACATCTTCATTTTTTTGCCCCTGTGTTTTGGCTCACGGCACTCATTACAAGTGTTACGTGCGGAGTTACACCTCTCCCGTTTACTGCACTATCCAACACAAAAATATTTTTGCTGGCCAATTCCTCCCTCCATTTACCAGCAAATTCAAAAAAACTTTTGTTTACGGGATCCAAAATTCATATAACGTGATAATAATTACCAACTCCATTGTCTTGAAGACCGCAAATTCCCAAAATGTATAAAAAAAATATTATTTCCAGTCCCGTTTTCAGTAGCGAGTTTTCCTAAAACACAGCTGCGATCAACCGTTGAATGGTGATATGTATATTGCACAATAGTACAATGTACAAATGGCCGGTATGCTTAAAGCATATTAATGTAAATTGCGTGTAAATGGTCCAGCTGACTTGACCATTTACTTTAGATGTGGCTAACGGCCCACGGGGGCGATTTCAAAGATTAAGGGGGAAAATCGCCCTTTTGCCCAGGTCTTTTTTTTTTTCGCTGATGCCCAAGGGGGGGTGTTTCACAAAGATTCTAAGTTGAAGTTAAATCTAATTTCAACCTAACTATTAGGATGAAAACATATTCAAGAACAAAAGTTCACATATTTCAGACTTTTAATGAATTTCACATTAAGAATGTTCATGAAATCTGCTTGATAATAGAAAATGTTAATGATTTGAATCAAGCGTGTATCTAGCTAAACTTTGCTACCATGGGCCATGGCATTATTATGCCTTCACAAGTTCAAGTTTAAATTTTTGCAGTTTAGACCGTCATGTGCCTTTACCAATACTATTTTAGTAGAAGCTCTTTACTTTCCACTAGATCTATGCCCAGCAGTATACAAAATAATATTTTTTTTCATGAGGGCTATTTTTAAACTTTAGAGAGAAAAAATTACCCAGTGAAAATGTTCACGAGGACGATTTTAGTGCTCACTAGCCAAGGGCTAAAATTGTCTGCAAGCCTTTTAACAGATTTTTCACAACAATTTTTCAAAGAAACTAATGGCTTTCCATAATGTTAAGTCCAACTTAGAATTAAGATCAACTTAAAGGGGTAGTACAGTTTTGGTAAGGCTGAACTTTAGTAACCAAAACCTGCACAGTAACATTACAAACTATAACTCCACCATGCTCGAAAGGTATGTATACAAAATTACAAACGACTAAGTAAAAAGCCTGTTATCGTTCAAAAAGAGCCATTAAAACACAAGAGGGCGCTCTCTAAAAAGGCATTGGTTTCAACCATTTTTCATACAAAATTATGCATACATTGTTTTGTTGAAATAATGATTAAATAGAGAGATCAACAACTATTTAAAAACCGCTTTTGAAAATTTTTGAAAAAGTGTAAGCATTTTTTTTTTTTTTTTTTTAAATCATCTAATAAATTTGGGGCCCAAATTATTACAATCGGATATATTTATTGATGATATTTCAGCCATTTCTGAACCGATTTTGACCAAATAAAGATTATTCTGCCATTGAAATTGCATGTTCTTTCAATTCGACACTCAGTTTTTCATTACCTCACAAAAAAATTGTGTTGTGCAGCACTACCAAAACTGAACTACCCCTTTAATAAGATATGTAAGACCCTTCGTTTGGAAGCTAGTGTTTAACAGAATACAAAGACCACACGATCCGTGAAGAGTTTCGGTCGACAATACACAAAGCACAACTCCAAAATTATATATTCATAGAATCCAGGATTGATGAAAGAAACCATTCATTCACAGGACTTCCCAAACTCCAAGATAAAAGGATTTATTAAGCAAAATCAATATCAATGTACAGCACAACATACACCGATATTACTCATTAACATCAATATGTCTTCAAAACTAATACTATATAAACCACTACTAAATTATACTAGATACTGTAGTTGCAATTATGATTCAAGAAATTAATTAAGTTCTTGTAGTATTTAGTAGTGGCTTATAGTTTTATAGACATACTGATATGTTAATGAATATCACAACTAGCATACAGCTGCTTTCCTTCATCAGACTACATGTATTGTAGGTGATTGTTGCTCATTTTTACCAAATTAGACACAGAAAGCAACAAAAGAATAACTAAACAACAAAGATATTGAACTATTGATACAATGTCAATAAGTTTAAATCACTAAAATTGCTCAGAAAATAGTTTTAAAAATGACTCAGCCTGCGGTATAACACGCACTAAAATATAGCAGTTTCCTGTCAATGTCCCTGCCGTAACATCACCAGAAAGACATGTTTACGGTCACCGCCAAGTTAGTGCTGTAACCGATCATCGGATCGGCATGCCGATCACGATCCGATCATACATGATCGGACCGTTTTTGCCGATTTCCGATCATGCAGAAAAAATCGGAAGATCGGATCGGCAAAAAAAAATAATAATAAATAAATAAATAAATAAAAAAATAATCCGTTTTTTTTCCTTTGGAAAATGATCCCAAAAAACATATTTTGGGAATATAAATGAATACCAAAGCAACATATATCCATATTAATAAGCCCAAGGTAATCTTGTATGGGTATGCTTTCATTTAAAACTGATTACCTCTCCTTTTACAAAATTATTCGCGCCGATTTTGAGCTTAGTCCCATGTGTTTCTGAAAGGTTACGCCAAATTAATCACATGGGACTAAGCTCAAAATCGGCGTGAGTAATTTTGTAAAAGAAGAGGTAATCAGTTTGAAATGAAAGCATACCCGTACAAGATTACCTTGGGCTTATTAATATGGATATATGTTGCTTTGGTATTCATTTATATTCCCAAATTGTGTTTTTTGGGGATCATTTTCCAAAGAAAAAAAAAACGATATATTTATTTATTTTTATTTTTTATTTTTTTTATAGCCGATCATCCGATCCCGATCATCGATCCGATTTCGAAGATCGATAAAATTTTGCCGATCCGATCAAACGATCCGATCATCAAGGTCAGTTACAGCACTACGCCAAGTCCGCCTTTTACAAATCGTCTGAACAGTTTCCAGTAGACGGATGATGAATGTAAACACACACACAAAAAAATTCAGATCGAACCAACTGGATCGAACAACCCTGTAATTTGGATTCTACAAATGAAAAACGAATGCGCCCCTCCACCAAACTATATATTAGTGCTGTAACTGACCTTGATGATCGGATCGTTTGATCGGATCGGCAAAATTTTATCGATCTTCGAAATCGGAAAATTTTTTTTAAAAAATAAATAAATAAATTTAAAAAAAAAAAAAAAAAAATTGTTTTTTTTTCTTTGGAAAATGATCCCCAAAAAACACATTTTGGGAATATTTAAATGAATACCAAAGCAACATATATCCATATGAAAAAGCCCAGGTAATCTTGTATGGGTATGCTTTCATTTAAAACTGATTACCTCTCCTTTTACAAAATTATTCGCGCCGATTTTGAGCTTAGTCCCATGTGATTAATTTGGCGTAACCTTTCAGAAACACATGGGACTAAGCTCAAAATCGGCGCGAATAATTGTGTAAAAGGAGAGGTAATCAGTTTTAAATGAAAGCATACCCATACAAGATTACCTTCGGCTTATTCATATGGATATATGTTGCTTTGGTATTCATTTATATTCCCAAAATATGTTTTTTGGGATCATTTTCCAAAGAAAAAAAAACGGATTTTTTTTTTTTTTTTTTTTGCCGATCCGATCTTCCGATTTTTTCTGCATGATCGGAAATCGGCAAAAACGGTCCGATCATGTATGATCGGATCGTGATCGGCATGCCGATCCGATGATCGGTTACAGCACTACTATATATCGGTCAATATAGGAGTTTAACTGATTAAGCATAATATTACAACAATATTGTACTTTTTCTTGTAAAGCCAAAGGTATTATGAAGCCGACATTTGTAAAGGTATGTCACAGAAAAGGTCTCAAAAATTAAGAATATGCAATTACATGTAGTCAGTTTTAGCGAGTTTTGGTTATTTTGTTTAGTATTCGCTTACGCCGTTGTTCGATCACATTCACAATCTGTGCGCGGGTCACGCACTGCAAGTGCAACGTGGTACTCCGTGGAATGCGCCGTGAGCAAAATTTCGCACCGGGTGAATACTCGTAAAACTAAAACTTTAAAAGTCGTATAAACTATAAATAATGCACAATAATTGAATAAAAGTTTAAATAAACGCGCTGTGTCGTTCTATTATTTTGAGGTCTATAAGTATAATTCCGCGAAAAAGAGATTTCAAGCCCACATCTAACAAATATTGTAAATGGTCCTGGTGGTAGTGGTAGGACGGACTGCAGGTATAAATGGGTATGACCATTTACACTCCAAGGCCATGTACGCACAATTTCGTTGTAGCACAAAGTACATAAACAATGCATATATTGGCAAGTCTACAACACTTGCTAGCCATGCATTGTCTATGCACAGCCTGCTACACACAACATATGGCTAACGAATGATCTGAACTATTTTAGGGGCACATAGAAATGATCTTGGTAAAACTTAAAATCATTGGCTCCACAAATACAAACTCCTACAGGCTACGATCAAATACAATTGACGACACTCACCCTCGTCTTCAACTTCAAAATTGGCTCTAAAATAGTAGTTACGATGAGTTGACAGCAATCCAATTAACCGTAGTACAGGTGGTTGATCGACTATGCTGGTGATGGGATGGGATGATCGATCGATTAGCAGCCACGCTATGCTTCATGATATGCGTGCATGCATAGGCAGCAGTATACCTTGTTCTGAGGGGTCCTTTAAAAAAATTTACGTGATACTAAAGTGGTGAGTGAAACAACAAACGAGGAGAAGGACTGATTTATCGGTCTAGCAGTACCCTAGCTAGCTACCCCCCTGGTAGATGGGGGGGGGGGGGGGGGAGGGGTGGGAGGGAGGGGGGGGGAGCTCAGCTAGGTTTTCCTCCTGACAAGAAACACAGATGGACAACTGAACTAATCACATTTTTATCTAAAATCATG